>CAJQTV010000587.1:0-23932 GCA_907163055.1 Formica aquilonia x Formica polyctena
GATGTGTTATGAAAACTTTCGGTATATCTCACTTACAGGTACGTAACTAAGTCGTTCCGAACGAAGGAAACTTGCGTACATAGCGATCTTAGCTCTGTGTGCCGATAAGCGTTGTTCCTCAATTTCCTTGATGTGTTATGAAAACTTTCGGTATATCTCACTTACAGGTACGTAACTAAGTCGTTCCGAACGAAGGAAACTTGCGTACATAGCGATCTTAGCTCTGTGTGCCGAGAAGCGTTGTTCCTCCATTTCCTTTATGTGTTATGAAAACTTTCGGCAAATCTCGCTTACAGGCACGTAACTAAGTCGTTCCGAACGAAGGAAACTTGCGTACACTTCCTTCTTAACTTTGTAAGCCGAGAAGCGTTGTTCCTCAATTTCCTTGATGTGTTATGAAAACTTTCGGTATATCTCACTTACAGGTACGTAACTAAGTCGTTCCGAACGAAGGAAACTTGCGTGCATAGCGATCTTAGCTCTGTGTGCCGAGAAGCGTTGTTCCTCTATTTCCTTTATGTGTTATGAAAATTTTCGGCAAATCTCGCTTACAGGCACGTAACTAAGTCGTTCCGAATGAAGGAAACTTGCGTACATAGCGATCTTAGCTCTGTGTGCCGAGAAACGTTGTTCCTCAATTTCCTTGATGTGTTATGAAAATTTTCGGCAAATCTCGCTTACAGGCACGTAACTAAGTCGTTCCGAACGAAGGAAACATGCGTACATAGCGATCTTAGCTCTGTGTGCCGAGAAGCGTTGTACCTCAATTTCCTTGATCTTTTATGAAAACTTTCGGTATATCTCACTTACAGGTACGTAACTAAGTCGTTCCGAACGAAGGAAACTTGCGTACACAGCGATCTTAGCTCTGTGTGCCGAGAAGCGTTGTACCTCAGTTTCCTTGATCTGTTATGAAAACTTCCGGTATATCTCACTTACAGATACGTAACTAAGTCGTTCCGAACGAAGAAAACTTGCGTACATAGCGATCTTAGCTCTGTTGTGCCGAGAAGCGTTGTTCCTCAATTTCCTTGATGTGTTATGAAAACTTTCGGCAAATCTCGCTTACAGGCACGTAACTAAGTCGTTCCGAACGAAGGAAACATGCGTACATAGCGATCTTAGCTCTGTGTGCCGAGAAGCGTTGTACGTCAATTTCCTTGATCTGTTATGAAAACTTTCGGTATATCTCACTTACAGGTACGTAACTAAGTCGTTCCGAACGAAGGAAACTTGCGTACATAGCGATCTTAGCTCTGTGTGCCGAGAAGCGTTGTACCTCAATTTCCTTGATCTGTTATGAAAACTTCCGGTATATCTCACTTACAGATACGTAACTAAGTCGTTCCGAACGAAGGAAACTTGCGTACATAGCGATCTTAGCTCTGTGTGCCGAGAAGCGTTGTTCCTCAATTTCCTTGATGTGTTATGAAAACTTTCGGCAAATCTCGCTTACAGGCACGTAACTAAGTCGTTCCGAAGGAAGGAAACTTGCGTACATATGCGATCTTAGCTCTGTGTGTCGAGAAGCGTTGTTACTCCATTTCCTTGATGTGTTATGAAAATTTTCGGCAAATCTCGCTTACAGGCACGTAACTAAGTCGTTCCGAACGAAGGAAACTTGCGTACATAGCGATCTTAGCTCTGTGTGTCGAGAAGCGTTGTTTCCTCTATTTCCTTGATGTGTTATGAAAATTTTCGGCAAATCTCGCTTACAGGCACGTAACTAAGTCGTTCCGAACGAAGGAAACTTGCGTACCTAGCGATCTTATCTCTGTGAGTCGAGAAGCGTTGTTCCTCAATTTCCTTGATGTGTTATGAAAATTTTCGGCAAATCTCGCTTACAGGCACGTAACTAAGTCGTTCCGAACGAATGTAACTTGCGTACATAGCGATCTTAGCTCTGTGTGCCGAGAAGCGTTGTTCCTCAATTTCCTTGATGTGTTATGAAAAATTTTCGGCAAATCTCACTTACAGGCACGTAACTAAGTCGTTCCGAACGAAGGAAACTTGCGTACATAGCGATCTTAGCTCTGTGTGCCGAGAAGCGTTGTTCCTCAATTTCCTTGATGTGTTATGAAAACTTTCGGCAAATCTCGCTTACAGGCACGTAACTAAGTCGTTCCGAAGGAAGGAAACTTGCGTACATAGCGATCTTAGCTCTGTGTGTCGAGAAGCGTTGTTACTCTATTTCCTTGATGTGTTATGAAAATTTTCGGCAAATCTCGCTTACAGGCACGTAACTAAGTCGTTCCAAACGAAGGAAACTTGCGTACATAGCGATCTTAGCTCTGTGTGTCGAGAAGCGTTGTTCCTACATTCCCTTGATGTGTTATGAAAATTTTCGGCACATCTCGCTTACAGGCACGTAACTAAGTCGTTCCGAACGAAGAAAACTTGCGTACATAGCGATCTTAGCTCTGTGTGCCGAAAAGCGTTGTCCTAAGTCGTTCCGAACGAAGGAAACTTGCGTACATAGCGATCTTAGCTCTGTGAGTCGAGAAGCGTTGTTCCTCAATTTCCTTGATGTGTTATGAAAATTTTCGGCAAATCTCGCTTACAGGCACGTAACTAAGTCGTTCCGAACGAAGGAAACTTGCGTACATAGCGATCTTAGCTCTGTGTGCCGAGAAGCGTTGTTCCTCAATTTCCTTGATGTGTTATGAAAACTTTCGGTATATCTCACTTACAGGTACGTAACTAAGTCGTTCCGAACGAAGGAAACTTGCGTACATAGCGATCTTAGCTCTGTGTGCCGAGAAGCTTTGTTCCTCAATTTCCTTGATGTGTTATGAAAACTTTCGGCAAATCTCACTTACAGGTACGTAACTAAGTCGTTCCGAACGAAGGAAACTTGCGTACGTAGCGATCTTAGCTCTGTGTCCTGAAAAGCGTTGTTCCTCTATTTCCTTGATGTGTTATGAAAATTTTTGGCAAATCTCGCTTACAGGCACGTAACTAAGTCGTTCCGAACGAAGGAAACTTGCGTACATAGCGATCTTAGCTCTGTGTGCCGAGAAGCGTTGTTCCTACATTTCCTTGATGTGTTATGAAAATTTTCGGCAAATCTCGCTTACAGGCACGTAACTAAGTCGTTCCGAACGAAGGAAACTTGCGTACATAGCGATCTTAGCTCTGTGTGCCGAGAAGTGTTGTACCTCAATTTCCTTGATCTGTTATGAAAACTTTCGGTATATCTCACTTACAGGTACGTAACTAAGTCGTTCCGAACGAAGGAAACTTGCGTACATAGCGATCTTAGCTCTGTGTGCCGAGAAGCGTTGTACCTCAATTTCCTTGATGTGTTATGAAAATTTTTGGCAAATCTCGCTTACAGGCACGTAACTAAGTCGTTCCGAACGAAGGAAACTTGCGTACATAGCGATCTTAGCTCTGTGTGCCGAGAAGCGTTGTTCCTCAATGTCCTTGATGTTTTTGAAAACTTTCGGTTTATATCTCACTTACAGGCACGTAACTAAGTCGTTCCGAACGAAGGAAACTTGCGTACATAGCGATCTTAGCTTTGTATGCCGAGAATCGTTGTTCCTCAATTTCCTTGATGTGTTATGAAAATTTTTGGCAAATCTCGCTTACAGGCACGTAACTAAGTCGTTCCGAACGAAGGAAACTTGCGTACATAGCGATCTTATCTCTGTGTGCCGAGAAGCGTTGTTCATCAATTTCCTTGATGTAATTTTCGGCAAATCTCGCTTACAAGCACGTAACTAAGTCGTTCCGAACGAAGGAAACTTGCGTACATAGCGATCTTAGCTCTGTGTGCCGAGAAGCGTTGTTCCTCTATTTCCTTGATGTGTTATGTAAATTTTCGGCAAATCTCGCTTACAGGCACGTAACTAAGTCGTTCCGAACGAAGGAAACTTGCGTACATAGCGATCTTAACTCTGTGTGCCGAGAAGCGTTGTTCCTCAATTTCCTTGATGTGTTATGAAAACTTTCGGTATATCAAGAGACACGGTAGTGTCTCGCGCCAAGTCACGCGAAGCAAAGACCACGCATAGTAATAGCGAGGCACCCCGGGTATCTATACGCGAGTCGGATAGTTGAGAGTACCTTAGATTACCGGATCTGAATAACGGCTGAACCGATCGAATTTTTGATAAACTTAATCGATAGCTTGGGTTCGATTTATATAAGGAAAGTGTATTTATTTTCGCTCTGCATGTTCTATAAAGCAAAGATATTACGAAGCAAAGTCGAAATGTGGAAATTTTCATGTAAGAAACGTCACCATCTCCATCATCATCATCGTCGTCGTCGTCCCCTTTACCGCTATATATGTATATAACACATGCATAGAATATAGTGGTATTATACTACACGTATATATACACGTACACAACACACATGTAATAATGGCAATGTATTTCTTGTACGGTTGGCGTCTTTGACGAAAGATTGCGCTAACGGCGCTTCGATGTTACTACTTGCATGCATCCATACTTGCTTTTGACAGGTATATGTTAAGTTTGCAAAATGCCGGGTGCAGTGTTCGTACGCTTTCATTTATAAAAAAGTAAAGATGCAAAATTCTTCGTAATACTTGTGGATAGTTGGATCAAGTATATCTCATATATATTAGAGAAAACTAAA
Source organism: Formica aquilonia x Formica polyctena (assembly GCA_907163055.1). Classification (NCBI taxonomy): domain Eukaryota; kingdom Metazoa; phylum Arthropoda; class Insecta; order Hymenoptera; family Formicidae; genus Formica; species Formica aquilonia x Formica polyctena. The sequence goes on from CAJQTV010000587.1 coordinate 4,612, forward strand.
ACATTACAAAAGTAATTTATGTATATGTAAAAACAGAACAAAACATAGCAATACATATATTTATAAAAAAAGATGTGTGTATTTGTTTAATAAATAACCCGAGAAATGTCTGGTTTCGGGGGTGTCGGGCAGAACAGTCAATGAGTCACACACACAAGGAAATATGAGCCGCACTTCACAATTCTTCTAGCGATGATATCTCGCTTTATTCTAATAATTACACTAAATCTTATTAGTCTAGGATCTTATACAATACGTCGATAGTTTGTAATTGAGAACGACCGCGAAATCCGCCGAGGAATTCGAGAGAGGTTGCAAGAGAATGTTACGTCGCTTTACGACGTACCGCGTGCTTCGTACGATAACTGCGTACAAGTCCCCGGTGTCCCGAGAAGGGATAGCGCACACTTCACGCGCGTATGATTCTTTAATTTGATGCTGTTAATTTCCGGGAGATGAGAATGACCGTTTGATACAACCGAATTAGAGTTCACTTGATCAGATCCACGAGAATCTAAACCGAATATTCAGAGAGCGAAAACTGTTCTAAAGGTAACGTGCGTCACGATAGACCGGTACTCACAGAATGATCGAGGATTTCCGGAAGGGTCGATATCGACGCAGGAGCGCGGATAAGGTCCTGAGAGCGTGCTTATGATTGGGTGATAACATTGCGCGAGACTAGTTAGATTGATAGGACAGGGTGCGGGATTGGGTCACGGCCGCGTACAAGAGGAAAAAGGAAGAGAGAGAGGATGCTAGAGAGAAGGACTAGAGTAAGTGAAATGCCGGTGCAAAGATTGAGAAAAGGGAGCGATATTTCCTGAACAGTATTCTATAATATGTTTATTATAAGATATGTATGTGTGTATTTTATAGATTCAACTACCCAGAAGTATCAGGAAGAATATTGCAGCTTTACTTTTTTATAAATGAAAGAGTGCTATGCTATATAATGTTGCACTCTGGAAAATTTCACGTCAAATACCTGTCAAAAACCAGTATGGATAACTGCGAACAGTAATATAGGCATACGCACACAAGAATCTAGTATATTTGAATGCATTTGTTAAAGGAGTGTCATCATATAGTTATTCGTCATGCATCATATGACTACAGATAAGTATAAATAACATTGGTGAAATGCAGTCTGTGTGTAAAGTTAATGCATGTCTTATGAATAATTTATAAATATACATTTATTTTTCAGTGGAAGTAGAAGAATTTTTCAAGCTGTTGATGAGATTTTGACGAAGCCTGTGGCATCATGTTTATTGTAAATCAACATATTATAGTTAATTCTTATTTCGATGCGAATGCATTGCTTGCAATAGATGAAGCATGTTCTAGTATTGTTAATGAATATAATAGATTTGTTACGTTGTATTTTTCTATCTGTCGGAATGCTATTTGGTATATATATTTGACAGAAGAAATTTATTATTAAAACTGATATTATTGATTATTTTGTTCTTTTTAGTATTGAGACAAGGATTGGATGCAATATGTTGGTTTGCAATAGACGTGTTGCCGCAGACTTTATCAAAATCTTAACAGTTTGAAAAATTTTTCTAGTTCCATTGAAAAATAAATGTATTTATAAATTTATTATAAAAATTTATAAATTATTTAAAAAAATAGATAAATATAGTTATTCGTCATGCATCATATGTAACTAAGAGATAAGTATAAATAACATTGGTGAAATGCAGTCTGTGTAAAGTTAATGCATGTCTTATGAATAATTTATAAATACACATTTATTTTTCAGTGGAAGTAGAAAAATTTTTCAAGCTGTTGATAAGATTTTGACAAAGCCTGTGGCATCATGTTTATTGCAAATCAACATATTGTAGTTAATTCTTGTTTCGATGCGAATGCATTGCTTGAAATAGATGAAGCCTGTTCTAGTATTGTTAATGAATATAATAGATTTGTTACGTTGTATTTTTCTATCTGTCGGAATGCTATTTGGTATATATATTTGACAGAAGAAATTTATTATTAAAACTGATATTGATTATTTTGTTCTTTTTAGTATTAAGACAAGGATTGGATGCAATATGTTGGTTTGCAATAGATGTGTTGCCGCAGACTTTATCAAAATCTTAACAGCTTGCAAAATTTTTTTAGTTCCATTGAAAAATAAATGTATTTATAAATTTATTATAAAAATTTATAAATTATTTAAAAAAATAGATAAATATAGTTATTCGTCATGCATCATATGTAACTATAGATAAGTATAAATAACATTAGTGAAATGCAGTCTGTGTAAAGTTAATGCATGTCTTATGAATAATTTATAAATACACATTTATTTTTCAGTGGTAGTAGAAGAATTTTTCAAGCTGTTGATAAGATTTTGACAAAGCCTGTGGCATCATGTTTATTGCAAATCAACATATTGTAGTTAATTCTTGTTTCGATGCGAATGCATTGCTTGAAATAGATGAAGCCTGTTCTAGTATTGTTAATGAATATAATAGATTTGTTACGTTGTATTTTTCTATCTGTCGGAATGCTATTTGGTATATATATTTGACAGAAGAAATTTATTATTAAAACTGATATTATTGATTATTTTGTTCTTTTTAGTATTAAGACAAGGATTGGATGCAATATGTTGGTTTGCAATAGATGTGTTGCCGCAGACTTTATCAAAATCTTAACAGCTTGAAAAATTTTTTTAGTTCCATTGAAAAATAAATGTATTTATAAATTTATTATAAAAATTTATAAATTATTTAAAAAAATAGATCAATATAGTTATTCGTCATGCATCATATGTAACTATAGATAAGTATAAATAACATTGGTGAAATGCAGTCTGTGTAAAGTTAATGCATGTCTTATGAATAATTTATAAATACACATTTATTTTTCAGTGGAAGTAGAAGAATTTTTCAAGCTGATAAGATTTTGACAAAGCCTGTGGCATCATGTTTATTACAAATCAACATATTGTAGTTAATTTTTGTTTCGATGCGAATGCATTGCTTGAAATAAATGAAGCCTGTTCTAGTATTGTTAATGAATATAATAGATTTGTTACGTTGTATTTTTCTATCTGTCGGAATGCTATTTGGTATATATATTTGACAGAAGAAATTTATTATTAAAACTGATATTATTGATTATTTTGTTCTTTTTAGTATTGAGACAAGGATTGGATGCAATATGTTGGTTTGCAATAGATGTGTTGCCGCAGACTTTATCAAAATCTTAACAGCTTGAAAAATTTTTTTAGTTCCATTGAAAAATAAATGTATTTATAAATTTATTATAAAAATTTATAAATTATTAAAAAAAATAGATCAATATAGTTATTCGTCATGCATCATATGTAACTATAGATAAGTATAAATAACATTGGTGAAATGCAGTCTGTGTAAAGTTAATGCATGTCTTATGAATAATTTATAAATACACATTTATTTTTCAGTGGAAGTAGAAGAATTTTTCAAGCTGTTGATAAGATTTTGACAAAGCCTGTGGCATCATGTTTATTACAAATCAATATATTGTAGTTAATTTTTGTTTTGATGCGAATGCATTGCTTGAAATAGATGAAGCATGTTCTAGTATTGTTAATGAATATAATAGATTTGTTACGTTGTATTTTTCTATCTGTCGGAATGCTATTTGGTATATATATTTGACAGAAGAAATTTATTATTAAAACTGATATTATTGATTATTTTGTTCTTTTTAGTATTGAGACAAGGATTGGATGCAATATGTTGGTTTGCAATAGACGTGTTGCCGCAGACTTTATCAAAATCTTAACAGCTTGAAAAATTTTTCTAATTCCATTGAAAAATAAATGTATTTATAAATTTATTATAAAAATTTATAAATTATTAAAAAAAATAGATAAATATAGTTATTCGTCATGCATCATATGTAACTATAGATAAGTATAAATAACATTAGTGAAATGCAGTCTGTGTAAAGTTAATGCATGTCTTATGAATAATTTATAAATACACATTTATTTTTCAGTGGTAGTAGAAGAATTTTTCAAGCTGTTGATAAGATTTTGACAAAGCCTGTGGCATCATGTTTATTGCAAATCAACATATTGTAGTTAATTCTTGTTTTGATGCGAATGCATTGTTTGAAATAGATGAAGCATGTTTCAGTATTGTTAATGAATATAATAGATCTGTTATATTGTATGTTTCCATCTGTCAGAATGCTATTTGGTATATATATTTGACAGAAGAAATTTATATTAAAACTGATATTATTCATTATTTTGTTCTTTTTAGTATCGATACAAGGATTGGTTTATAATAGACATGTTGTCGCAGACTTTGTCAAAATCTGAACAGTTTGAAAAATTTTTTTAGTTCCATTGAAAAATAAATGTATTTATAAATTTATTATAAAAATTTATAAATTATTAAAAAAAAGATAGAAATAGAAATAAAATATAAATAGAAATTTATAAGACTTAAGAGGATGCCGGAGCGACGGGCGAACTCCGACGGGTTAGCGCCCTCATCTAAGCGTAACTAAAATTATCGATAATACCGACCGAAATTATCGATAATATCAATAATTTTAGTTCCGCTGTTACCAATATTAATATTTCTGCATGTTTTATGCATATTTGAAAGAGAATTGTGTTCAATGTGTTGAAATCGGACAACATCGTGTATTTCTACTGCTCTATTGCCTCGCACGCATATCTAAGCGTATTTAAGTGTATAGATAACAGTATAATATAGACGTGTCTGCCTTTATCACATATTTGAAGATAATTTCACATTGTTCATACGGGCTATGTGTCTTCCCATATATCTTCCAAGAGGAATAACATTTGGTTAGGTGTTATATATATAATTGTGTATATATATATGTATATGTATAATATGTACATAGACGTATACAGATGTATGTGTATGATATATATACATATATTCTGAATATTATCGTGTAACTTTCTATAAGTTGCGATCTATGCAATGCAGCTAATTTTTTTCAATCGATATAACCAATGGATATATAACAACAATGTATTATTTATACAAATATATATTATATTGTCTTTTTTTTGTTCGTATACATAAATGTTTATATATTTGTAATAAAGATTTATAATACATTGTTTGTCTCGATTGCAACAGAATAATATATCGCCTCTGGCATATATTTTTTAACACACATGCAAATCGCATCTAGTGTGAAATAACAACCAGCTCACGAATTGATCGCCTCTGGCACATAATTTTTGACACACATGCAAATCGCATCTAGTGTGAAATAACAACCAGCTCACGAACTGACCGCCTCTGGCATATATTTTTTAACACACACGCAAATCGCATCTAGTGTGAAATAACAACCAGCTCACGAACTGACCGCCTCTGGCATATATTTTTTAACACACACGCAAATCACATCTAGTGTGAAATAACAACCAGCTCACGAACTGATCGCCTCTGGCATATATTTTTTAACACACATGCAAATCGCATCTAGTGTTAAATAACAACCAGCTCACGAATTGATCGCCTCTGGCATATATTTTTTAACACACACGCAAATCGCATCTAGTGTGAAATAACAACCAGCTCACAAACTGATCGCCTCTGGCATATATTTTTTAACACACATGCAAATCGCATCTAGTGTTAAATAACAACCAGCTCACGAATTGATCGCCTCTGGCATATAATTTTTGACACACATGCAAATCGCATCTAGTGTGAAATAACAACCAGCTCACGAACTGACCGCCTCTGGCATATATTTTTTAACACACACGCAAATCGCATCTAGTGTGAAATAACAACCAGCTCACGAATTGATCGCCTCTGGCATATAATTTTTGACACACATGCAAATCGCATCTAGTGTGAAATAACAACCAGCTCACGAACTGACCGCCTCTGGCATATATTTTTTAACACACACGCAAATCGCATCTAGTGTGAAATAACAACCAGCTCACGAATTGATCGCCTCTGGCATATAATTTTTGACACAAATGCAAATCGCATCTAGTGTGAAATAACAACCAGCTCACGAACTGATCGCCTCTGGCATATAATTTTTGACACACATGCAAATTGCATCTAGTGTGAAATAACAACCAGCTCACGAACTGACCGCCTCTGGCATATATTTTTTAACACACACGCAAATCGCATCTAGTGTGAAATAACAACCAGCTCACGAATTGATCGCCTCTGGCATATATTTTTTAACCAAAGCGAACATGCAAAACGCATTTGGTGTCAAATATTCTTAAAACAACCAGCTCACGAATTGACCGCCTCTGGCTAACTAACTACTGTAGCACTAACTACTATTATAAAATACAAATATAATAAATTTTTAATAAAATATCAAAAGAAGCAAAAGACTGCGTTCTTATTTTTCAGAGATTTATGATATATATTCGGCATTACTTATATATATATATATATATATATATATATATATATATATATACACTGTGTGTACACACACGCGCGCGCGCACACTACCGGGCGCACATCGGTGAACCGCGCTGTAGCTGTAACAGCTGAGCGCTCACGCTCACTACCAGGCGCGCGGCTCACCGACGTGCGCCCGGCTAAAAGTCGGCGCTGATTGATCAGACTTTACTCAATAATAACTCCTTTATGAAGCGTTATAGAAAAAAATGTTACAGGACTTTTCTGTTCAGAATAACACCCTCTACCTTCCCTTAAAGGGTGTTGCGCGAATTTTCGGACAACCTGTGTAAATATACCTTATATATAAATAATACTAACCTCTTGACCCTTATTCTTTTTAAGGAAAAGCTTCGGACAGAGAGAGGCAAGCGTTTATCATTATATTTTTGTCCCATTATGTGTTTTCCCATTATGTTATTAATATGAATATAATTATGATGGATTAATGAGATTCTTGCGATAAAAATGATACTAAACACGACATAAATCTTATAATTTTTAATGAAATAAGTAATCATGATTACATATAATACATAATTGATTAAAAATAATCTAATTTATGTTATGTTTGGTATTATTTTAATCGCAAGAAACTCATTAATCCATTATATTTATATTTATACTAATAAAATCCAAAATGTAATGTTACAGTTTTTATTTTGTAAAATGTTTATATTTTGTACATAAGGAAAGATCCCCGATGCTATAGAATCGACAAAAGCGAGAGCAAGAAAGAATGAAGGAGCAAGCGAGTTGACAAACATCAAAGTGTTCCGAAGTCTCGCTCGCCAGGCTCCCTTTATCTGTAATCTTTGACGTGTATATGTCATCTTATTATAGAAAATAAAATCTCTGTATTTCGCATTTTATATATCTGAAAATAATTGTAATGGATTAATTACATTTTTGCGATTAAAATGACACTAAATATGACATAAATCGGATTATTTTTAATGAAATAAGTAATCATAATTTTAATTATATAATTGATTAGAAATTATCCGATTTCGTGTTTCGTTTTATTTTAATTGGTAAAATATCATGAATTCATTGTAATTATTTTCGGATCAATAAGCGCGAAAAACAAAAATTTTACAGTAACGGTATATAACGCGAGAGATTATAGATAAAGCGAGCCTCGCGAGCGAGACTTCGGAAGTCTTTCATGTTAGCTATCTCGCTTGCTCCTCATTCGTTCTCTCTCTCTCTCTCTTTCTCTGCTTGTTCTTTATTGTATTCTTTCATTTCCATTATTATAATCTTTTATTTGTTCGACTTTTATTCTTTCTATTCTTGTTTTCCTATATGATAATAAATTAATTTATTCATCTTTATTTTATAAAGCATAAATAAGATATTGTATATTTTATAAATAAAAAAACTATTATGTATGTGTGCGTGTGCGTGTGTATTTTTGTATGTGCATGTTGTATTTAACTAAAGTGAAACGTAATTATGTAATGTATTAACTACATATAGTGAAATAAAAAAAGAAAATAACGTATTGTATATCTCATTTATGCTGTATAAAATAAAAATAAATAAATACATTTATTTATTTTTATGTAAGGAGACGAGAATAGAAAGAATAAAAGTTGAGCAAATAAAAGAATATAATAATGGGAATAAAAGAATACAATAATGAACGAGCAGAGAAGAGAGAGAGAGAGAGAGAGAGAGAGAGAAGCGCGAGTGAACGCGTAAGTGAATATGCGAGGAGCATGAAGCTAAGCGATACGTAGTACATAGCGAGCGAGCGATTAGAAAGAGACAGAGCGTGACAGAGCGTATGATTGAGAGAAAAAAGATACTGCAATAATGTTAGTGCGTACATGTATATTACTCTCACACGCATGAAAGAGACGAAGATAGTACGATTATGTCTGTGTTTGTCATGTACGATTGCAGCTCTGTCTATCGCGACATCACGCAACTAATCTACTGCTCTGTTTTACTCTTGAGCCTCGATCTCGCACACACACATATGCACGAAAGTTTTATAAACAAAAATCTTTTTTACTAGGCTTCTAAATACATTTTTAAACGTTCACTTATATTCTTTCATGCATTTCCGAGTGGGAACCTATTTGATTTTGTACGTACAAACTGCACAACTTTTATATTAAGCAAATATTGTTACGACCTGACGCAAGAAGCCGATAAAAAAACTGTAATTTTTTAACTTTTCTTCGTTTTTAACATAAAAGCGCAAGGTTCCCACTTTGTTGATGTATATACTTTAATCGTGGAAAAGGATTTCTCATTTCATGTAACCAATAAAAAAATTTCGGTGTACAAAAATATAATTATTATGGCCGGTAAAACAGGACAGTCCGGCATCCTCTTAATTGCACACACAGACTGTGTTTCACCAATATTACTTATACCTATAATTGCATATAATGCATGACAAATAACTATATGATGACAATCCTTTGACAAATGCATTTGAATACACTGGATTTCTTTTTACATCTTTCGTTTTTGATATATAATCAAGATACAAGACGGATTAATCAAACAATTTATAGCATAGCACAAGCATATATAATAATATATTTTAATTTTAATGATAATAATTTTTTTAAAAAAAGAATGTACAAATAGATATTGTTCATTAGAAATCAAATAAATAAAAGGGTTGCTTTTTATAATTCAGAAATATAATAGATATATTAATTTTATCTGACTGCTCGTAAACATGTGTATAATAGCAAAACATGTACATGACACATTAAAAAAAAAAAAAGAAATAACTGCTAAAAAATTACTTTTTTAAAAAAAAGTGAAAAAAAAGCGCCAAGTGCACGCGCATAAGCGTCTTTTACTATAAAAGAACTCTTATACAAAATAGTGTTATTTTAATTATTTTAATACAAAAACACTGTCACATCCAAACTAAAAAGCTGTTTCACAAAATAGTTGTTTTAATTTTCTACAAAAATAATGTGATATATGATAAAAATATTGCGCCAAATAATAAAAATTTATGTTACAAAATTTATTTATTATTACTTCTGTAACAATGCACCCCCCATGGTGACACATTGTTACCGGGCAGTAGACCGCCGGAAGTCTGCCGCCCGGCGAACATCGGCCGGGCAGGGGCAGAGGCGCCGAGCGCCCATTTTTTAAACATAAAATACACCGGTTCGATAAACAACCGTACGGCCGTTATACGGCCGCCGAGATTCGGAAAGCCGAATATCGCCGAACGCTGCCGTGAACGCCCGAGCGACACCCGCCGAAACGCCGCGCCGTTTCGCCCAGGGGAGGTGACGTATTACCGAATTACCTGCCGAAAAACAATACGTCATTATCCCCACCCGGGGGCGAACGACGCGGGTACCGTTAATTGCTCGGGTATATAACGGCAGCCTTTTTAGATCCAGGGACCAGATTTACCAGAATCGTACCAGAAACCGAATCCGCTCGAGCTGTACGCTCGAGACTTTCCTGACCAGATCCTAATAAATCGCAAACACGACGGAACGTGAGGTTGACGAGTTCGCAGCCTCCGCCGAGCATTCTCGGCTTCCGAACCGTTTTACGATCCTTAGCAATCCGAGATCGCTTCTCTCGAGAGTTCTCGAGAAACGATCTACCTTCCGACCGATCCGACCAGACGAGCCGTGGGTTAGCGCGTTCGCCACCCCGTTGAGTTTTCTCAACACCGTTGGTCAATCCGTACTCCGCGTGCGAGCAAGGGACAGCGAGTTCGCTGCCCGTTCGAGATTTCTCGATATCGCACGCATCCCATAACATCTGGGAATACGCGATATTAATAGTACCGCATACGTATAAGAAATCGTCTCGGCGATTTAAACCGATTCACACGTTTTTTGTGAACCACGCGCGCCGTCACAATAAACCGACCACGCGCCCCGCACCGCCTATCTGGCGTGTTTATATTCGCGCCGCGTATACTACAGCGAACCTCATTGTAAAGATCGCGCAATTCATAACAACCGCGCCCCGTCAATAACGCATTACTATCCGCCGCACCCCCGCTATGAAAATTTTCGGCAAATCTCGTTTACAGGCACGTAACTAAGTCGTTCCGAACGAAGGAAACTTGCGTACATAGCGATCTTAGCTCTGTGTGCCGAGAAGCGTTGTTCCTCAATTTCCTTGATGTGTTATGAAAATTTTCGGCAAATCTCGCTTACAGGCACGTAACTAAGTCGTTCCGAACGAAGGAAACTTGCGTACATAGCGATCTTAGCTCTGTGTGCCGAGAAGCGTTGTTCCTCAATTTCCTTGATGTGTTATGAAAATTTTCGGTAAATCTCACTTACAGGCACGTAACTAAGTCGTTCCGAACGAAGGAAACTTGCGTACATAGCGATCTTAGCTCTGTGTGCCGAGAAGCGTTGTTCCTCAATTTCCTTGATGTGTTATGAAAATTTTCGGCAAATCTCACTTACAGGCACGTAACTAAGTCGTTCCGAACGAAGGAAACTTGCGTACATAGCGATCTTAGCTCTGTGTGCCGAGGAGCGTTGTTCCTCAATTTCCTTGATGTGTTATGAAAATTTTCGGCAAATCTCGCTTACAGGCACGTAACTAAGTCGTTCCGAACGAAGGAAACTTGCGTACATAGCGATCTTAGCTCTGTGCCGAGAAGCGTTGTTCCTCAATTTCCTTGATGTGTTATGAAAATTTTCGGCAAATCTCGCTTACAGGCACGTAACTAAGTCGTTCCGAACGAAGGAAACTTGCGTACATAGCGATCTTAGCTCTGTGTGCCGAGAAGCGTTGTTCCTCAATTTCCTTGATGTGTTATGAAAATTTTCGGCAAATCTCACTTACAGGCACGTAACTAAGTCGTTCCGAACGAAGGAAACTTGCGCGTACATAGCGATCTTAGCTCTGTGTGCCGAGAAGCGTTGTTCCTCAATTTCCGTACGAAGGAAACTTGCGTACATAGCGATCTTATCTCTGTGTGCCGAGAAGCGTTGTTCCTCAATTTCCTTGATGTTATGAAAATTTTCGGCAAATCTCGCTTACAGGCACGTAACTAAGTCGTTCCGAACGAAGGAAACTTGCGTACATAGCGATCTTAGCTCTGTGTGCCGAGAAGCGTTGTTCCTCAATTTCCTTGATGTGTTATGTAAATTTTCGGCAAATCTCGCTTACAGGCACGTAACTAAGTCGTTCCGAACGAAGGAAACTTGCGTACATAGCGATCTTAGCTCTGTGTGCCGAGAAGCGTTGTTCCTCAATTTCCTTGATGTGTTATGAAAATTTTCGGCAAATCTCGCTTACAGGCACGTAACTAAGTCGTTCCGAACGAAGGAAACTTGCGTACATAGCGATCTTAGCTCTGTGTGTCCGAGAAGCGTTGTTCCTCAATTTCCTTGATGTGTTATGAAAACTTTCGGCAAATCTCACTTACAGGCACGTAACTAAGTCGTTCCGAACGAAGGAAACTTGCGTACATAGCGATCTTAGCTCTGTGTGCCGTTTTCCTCAATTTCCTTGATGTGTTATGAAAATTTTCGGCAAATCTCGCTTACAGGCACGTAACTAAGTCGTTCCGAACGAAGGAAACTTGCGTACATAGCGATCTTAGCTCTGTGTGCCGAGAAGCGTTGTTCCTCAATTTCCTTGATGTGTTATGAAAATTTTCGGCAAATCTCGCTTACAGGCACGTAACTAAGTCGTTCCGAACGAAGGAAACTTGCGTACATAGCGATCTTAGCTCTGTGTGCCGAGAAGCGTTGTTCCTCAATTTCCTTGATGTGTTATGAAAATTTTCGGCAAATCTCGCTTACAGGCACGTAACTAAGTCGTTCCGAACGAAGGAAACTTGCGTACATAGCGATCTTAGCTCTGTGTGCCGAGAAGCGTTGTTCCTCAATTTCCTTGATGTGTTATGAAAATTTTCGGCAAATCTCACTTACAGGCACGTAACTAAGTCGTTCCGAACGAAGGAAACTTGCGTACATAGCGATCTTAGCTCTGTGTGCCGAGAAGCGTTGTTCCTCAATTTCCTTGATGTGTTATGAAAATTTTCGGCAAATCTCGCTTACAGGCACGTAACTAAGTCGTTCCGAACGAAGGAAACTTGCGTACATAGCGATCTTAGCTCTGTGTGCCGAGAAGCGTTGTTCCTCAATTTCCTTGATGTGTGTTATGAAAATTTTCGGCAAATCTCGCTTACAGGCACGTAACTAAGTCGTTCCGAACGAAGGAAACTTGCGTACATAGCGATCTTAGCTCTGTGTGCCGAGAAGCGTTGTTCCTCAATTTCCTTGATGTGTTATGAAAATTTTCGGCAAATCTCACTTACAGGCACGTAACTAAGTCGTTCCGAACGAAGGAAACTTGCGTACATAGCGATCTTAGCTCTGTGTGCCGAGAAGCGTTGTTCCTCAATTTCCTTGATGTGTTATGAAAATTTTCGGCAAATCTCGCTTACAGGCACGTAACTAAGTCGTTCCGAACGAAGGAAACTTGCGTACATAGCGATCTTAGCTCTGTGTGCCGAGAAGCGTTGTTCCTCAATTTCCTTGATGTGTTATGAAAATTTTCGGCAAATCTCACTTACAGGCACGTAACTAAGTCGTTCCGAACGAAGGAAACTTGCGTACATAGCGATCTTAGCTCTGTGTGCCGAGAAGCGTTGTTCCTCAATTTCCTTGATGTGTTATGAAAATTTTCGGCAAATCTCGCTTACAGGCACGTAACTAAGTCGTTCCGAACGAAGGAAACTTGCGTACATAGCGATCTTAGCTCTGTGTGCCGAGAAGCGTTGTTCCTCAATTTCCTTGATGTGTTATGAAAATTTTCGGCAAATCTCGCTTACAGGCACGTAACTAAGTCGTTCCGAACGAAGGAAACTTGCGTACATAGCGATCTTAGCTCTGTGTGCCGAGAAGCGTTGTTCCTCAATTTCCTTGATGTGTTATGAAAAATTTTCGGCAAATCTCGCTTACAGGCACGTAACTAAGTCGTTCCGAACGAAGGAAACTTGCGTACATAGCGATCTTAGCTCTGTGTGCCGAGAAGCGTTGTTCTCTCAATTTCCTTGATGTGTTATGAAAATTTTCGGCAAATCTCACTTACAGGCACGTAACTAAGTCGTTCCGAACGAAGGAAACTTGCGTACATAGCGATCTTAGCTCTGTGTGCCGAGAAGCGTTGTTCCTCAATTTCCTTGATGTGTTATGAAAATTTTCGGCAAATCTCGCTTACAGGCACGTAACTAAGTCGTTCCGAACGAAGGAAACTTGCGTACATAGCGATCTTAGCTCTGTGTGCCGAGAAGCGTTGTTCCTCAATTTCCTTGATGTGTTATGAAATTTTCGGTAAATCTCACTTACAGGCACGTAACTAAGTCGTTCCGAACGAAGGAAACTTGCGTACATAGCGATCTTAGCTCTGTGTGCCGAGAAGCGTTGTTCCTCAATTTCCTTGATGTGTTATGAAAATTTTCGGCAAATCTCGCTTACAGGCACGTAACTAAGTCGTTCCGAACGAAGGAAACTTGCGTACATAGCGATCTTAGCTCTGTGTGCCGAGAAGCGTTGTTCCTCAATTTCCTTGATGTGTTATGAAAATTTTCGGCAAATCTCGCTTACAGGCACGTAACTAAGTCGTTCCGAACGAAGGAAACTTGCGTACATAGCGATCTTAGCTCTGTGTGCCGAGAAGCGTTGTTCCTCAATTTCCTTGATGTGTTATGAAAATTTTCGGCAAATCTCGCTTACAGGCACGTAACTAAGTCGTTCCGAACGAAGGAAGCTTGCGTACATAGCGATCTTAGCTCTGTGTGCCGAGAAGCGTTGTACCTCTATTTCCTTGATGTGTTATGAAAATTTTCGGCAAATCTCGCTTACAGGCACGTAACTAAGTCGTTCCGAACGAAGGAAACTTGGCGTACATAGCGATCTTAGCTCTGTGTGCCGAGAAGCGTTGTTCCTCAATTTGGTTGATGTGTTATGAAAATTTTCGGCAAATCTCGCTTACAGGCACGTAACTAAGTCGTTCCGAACGAAGGAAACTTGCGTACATAGCGATCTTAGCTCTGTGTGCCGAGAAGCGTTGTTCCTCAATTTCCTTGATGTGTTATGAAAATTTTCGGCAAATCTCGCTTACAGTCACGTAACTAAGTCGTTCCGAACGAAGGAAACTTGCGTACATAGCGATCTTAGCTCTGTGTGCCGAGAAGCGTTGTTCCTCAATTTCCTTGATGTGTTATGAAAATTTTCGGCAAATCTCGCTTACAGGCACGTAACTAAGTCGTTCCGAACGAAGGAAACTTGCGTACATAGCGATCTTAGCTCTGTGTGCCGAGAAGCGTTGTTCCTCAATTTCCTTGATGTGTTATGAAAATTTTCGGCAAATCTCACTTACAGGTACGTAACTAAGTCGTTCCGAACGAAGGAAACTTGCGTACATAGCGATCTTAGCTCTGTGTGCCGAGAAGCGTTGTTCCTCAATTTCCTTGATGTGTTATGAAAATTTTCGGCAAATCTCGCTTACAGGCACGTAACTAAGTCGTTCCGAACGAAGGAAACTTGCGTACATAGCGATCTTAGCTCTGTGTGCCGAGAAGCGTTGTTCCTCAATTTCCTTGATGTGTTATGAAAATTTTCGGCAAATCTCGCTTACAGGCACGTAACTAAGTCGTTCCGAACGAAGGAAACTTGCGTACATAGCGATCTTAGCTCTGTGTGCCGAGAAGCGTTGTTCCTCAATTTCCTTGATGTGTTATGAAAATTTTCGGCAAATCTCGCTTACAGGCACGTAACTAAGTCGTTCCGAACGAAGGAAACTTGCGTACATAGCGATCTTAGCTCTGTGTGCCGAGAAGCGTTGTTCCTCAATTTCCTTGATGTGTTATGAAAATTTTCGGCAAATCTCGCTTACAGGCACGTAACTAAGTCGTTCCGAACGAAGGAAACTTGCGTACACATAGCGATCTTAGCTCTGTGTGCCGAGAAGCGTTGTTCCTCAATTTCCTTGATGTGTTATGAAAATTTTCGGCAAATCTCACTTACAGGCACGTAACTAAGTCGTTCCGAACGAAGGAAACTTGCGTACATAGCGATCTTAGCTCTGTGTGCCGAGAAGCGTTGTTCCTCAATTTCCTTGATGTGTTATGAAAATTTTCGGCAAATCTCGCTTACAGGCACGTAACTAAGTCGTTCCGAACGAAGGAAACTTGCGTACATAGCGATCTTAGCTCTGTGTGCCGAGAAGCGTTGTTCCTCAATTTCCTTGATGTGTTATGAAAATTTTCGGCAAATCTCGCTTACAGGCACGTAACTAAGTCGTTCCGAACGAAGGAAACTTGCGTACATAGCGATCTTAGCTCTGTGTGCCGAGAAGCGTTGTTCCTCAATTTCCTTGATGTGTTATGAAAATTTTCGGCAAATCTCGCTTACAGGCACGTAACTAAGTCGTTCCGAACGAAGGAAACTTGCGTACATAGCGATCTTAGCTCTGTGTGCCGAGAAGCGTTGTTCCTCAATTTCCTTGATGTGTTATGAAAATTTTCGGCAAATCTCACTTACAGGCACGTAACTAAGTCGTTCCGAACGAAGGAAACTTGCGTACATAGCGATCTTAGCTCTGTGTGCCGAGAAGCGTTGTTCCTCAATTTCCTTGATGTGTTATGAAATTTTCGGTAAATCTCACTTACAGGTACGTAACTAAGTCGTTCCGAACGAAGGAAACTTGCGTACATAGCGATCTTAGCTCTGTGTGCCGAGAAGCGTTGTTCCTCAATTTCCTTGATGTGTTATGAAAATTTTCGGCAAATCTCACTTACAGGCACGTAACTAAGTCGTTCCGAACGAAGGAAACTTGCGTACATAGCGATCTTAGCTCTGTGTGCCGAGAAGCGTTGTTCCTCTCAATTTCCTTGATGTGTTATGAAAATTTTCGGCAAATCTCGCTTACAGGCACGTAACTAAGTCGTTCCGAACGAAGGAAACTTGCGTACATAGCGATCTTAGCTCTGTGTGCCGAGAAGCGTTGTTCCTCAATTTCCTTGATGTGTTATGAAAATTTTCGGCAAATCTCGCTTACAGGCACGTAACTAAGTCGTTCCGAACGAAGGAAACTTGCGTACATAGCGATCTTAGCTCTGTGTGCCGAGAAGCGTTGTTCCTCAATTTCCTTGATGTGTTATGAAAATTTTCGGCAAATCTCGCTTACAGGCACGTAACTAAGTCGTTCCGAACGAAGGAAACTTGCGTACATAGCGATCTTAACTCTGTGTGCCGAGAAGCGTTGTTCATCTATTTCCTTGATGTGTTATGAAAATTTTTCGGTATATCTCACTTACAGGTACGTAACTAAGTCGTTCCGAACGAAGGAAACTTGCGTACATAGCGATCTTAGCTCTGTGTGCCGAGAAGCGTTGTTTCCTCAATTTCCTTGATGTGTTATGAAAATTTTCGGCAAATCTCGTTTACAGGCACGTAACTAAGTCGTTCCGAACGAAGGAAACTTGCGTACATAGCGATCTTAGCTCTGTGTGCCGAGAAGCGTTGTTCCTCAATTTCCTTGATGTGTTATGAAAATTTTCGGCAAATCTCGCTTACAGGCACGTAACTAAGTCGTTCCGAACGAAGGAAACTTGCGTACATAGCGATCTTAGCTCTGTGTGCCGAGAAGCGTTGTTCCTCAATTTCCTTGATGTGTTATGAAAATTTTTCGGCAAATCTCGCTTACAGGCACGTAACTAAGTCGTTCCGAACGAAGGAAACTTGCGTACATAGCGATCTTAGCTCTGTGCCGAGAAGCGTTGTTCCTCAATTTCCTTGATGTGTTATGAAAATTTTCGGCAAATCTCGCTTACAGGCACGTAACTAAGTCGTTCCGAACGAAGGAAACTTGCGTACATAGTGATCTTAGTTCTGTGTGCCGAGAAGCGTTGTTCCTCAATTTCCTTGATGTGTTATGAAAATTTTCGGCAAATCTCGCTTACAGGCACGTAACTAAGTCGTTCCGAACGAAGGAAACTTGCGTACATAGCGATCTTAGCTCTGTGTGCCGAGAAGCGTTGTTCCTCAATTTCCTTGATGTGTTATGAAAATTTTCGGCAAATCTCGCTTACAGGCACGTAACTAAGTCGTTCCGAACGAAGGAAACTTGCGTACATAGCGATCTTAGCTCTGTGTGCCGAGAAGCGTTGTTCCTCAATTTCCTTGATGTGTTATGAAAATTTTCGGCAAATCTCGCTTACAGGCACGTAACTAAGTCGTTCCGAACGAAGGAAACTTGCGTACATAGCGATCTTAGCTCTGTGTGCCGAGAAGCGTTGTTCCTCAATTTCCTTGATGTGTTATGAAAATTTTCGGCAAATCTCGCTTACAGGCACGTAACTAAGTCGTTCCGAACGAAGGAAACTTGCGTACATAGTGATCTTAGCTCTGTGTGCCGAGAAGCGTTGTTCCTCAATTTCCTTGATGTGTTATGAAAATTTTCGGTAAATCTCGCTTACAGGCACGTAACTAAGTCGTTCCGAACGAAGGAAACTTGCGTACATAGCGATTTTAGCTCTGTGTGCCGAGAAGCGTTGTTTCCTCAATTTCCTTGATGTGTTATGAAAATTTTCGGTAAATCTCACTTACAGGCACGTAACTAAGTCGTTCCGAACGAAGGAAACTTGCGTACATAGCGATCTTAGCTCTGTGTGCCGAGAAGCGTTGTTCCTCAATTTCCTTGATGTGTTATGAAAATTTTCGGCAAATCTCGCTTACAGGCACGTAACTAAGTCGTTCCGAACGAAGGAAACTTGCGTACATAGCGATCTTAGCTCTGTGTGCCGAGAAGCGTTGTTCCTCAATTTCTTTGATGTGTTATGAAAATTTTCGGCAAATCTCACTTACAGGTACGTAACTAAGTCGTTCCGAACGAAGGAAAACTTGCGTACATAGCGATCTTAGCTCTGTAAGCCGAGAAGCGTTGTTCCTCAATTTCCTTGATGTGTTATGAAAACTTTCGGTATATCTCGCTTACAGGTACGTAACTAAGTCGTTCCGAACGAAGGAAACTTGCGTACATAGCGATCTTAGCTCTGTGTGCCGAGAAGCGTTGTTCCTCAATTTCCTTGATGTGTTATGAAAATTTTCGGCAAATCTCACTTACAGGCACGTAACTAAAACGTTCCGAACAAAGGAAACTTGCGTACATAGCGATCTTAGCTCTGTGTGCCGAGAAGCGTTGTTCCTCAATTTCCTTGATGTGTTATGAAAATTTTCGGCAAATCTCACTTACAGGCACGTAACTAAGTCGTTCCGAACGAAGGAAACTTGCGTACATAGCGATCTTAGCTCTGTGTGCCGAGAAGCGTTGTTCCTCAATTTCCTTGATGTGTTATGAAAATTTTCGGCAAATCTCGCTTACAGGCACGTAACTAAGCTTTCGGCAAATCTCACTTACAGGCACGTAACTAAGTCGTTCCGAACGAAGGAAACTTGCGTACATAGCGATCTTAGCTCTGTGTGCCGAGAAGCGTTGTTCCTCAATTTTTTTGATGTGTTATGAAAATTTTCGTCAAATCTCGCTTACAGGCACGTAACTAAGTCGTTCCGAACGAAGGAAACTTGCGTACATAGCGATCTTAGCTCTGTGTGCCGAGAAGCGTTGTTCCTCAATTTCCTTGATGTGTTATGAAAATTTTCGGTAAATCTCGCTTACAGGTACGTAACTAAGTCGTTCCGAACGAAGGAAACTTGCGTACATAGCGATCTTAGCTCTGTGTGCCGAGAAGCGTTGTTCCTCAATTTCCTTGATGTGTTATGAAAATTTTCGGCAAATCTCGCTTACAGGCACGTATCTAAGTCGTTCCGAACGAAGGAAACTTGCGTACATAGCGATCTTAGCTCTGTGTGCCGAGAAGCGTTGTT
>CAJQTV010000591.1:0-21002 GCA_907163055.1 Formica aquilonia x Formica polyctena
ATTTCTTTGATGTGTTATGAAAATTTTCGGCAAATCTCGCTTACAGGCACGTAACTAAGTCGTTCCGAACGAAGGAAACTTGCGTACATAGCGATCTTTGCTCTGTGTGCCGAGAAGCGTTGTACCTCAATTTCCTTGATGTGTTATGAAAACTTTCGGTATATCTCACTTACAGGTACGTAACTAAGTCGTTCCGAACGAAGGAAACTTGCGTACATAGCGATCTTAGCTCTGTGTGCCGAGAAGCGTTGTTGCTCAATTTCCTTGATGTGTTATGAAAATTTTCGGCAAATCTCGCTTACAGGCACGTAACTAAGTCGTTCCGAACGAAGGAAACTTGCGTACATAGCGATCTTAGCTCTGTGTGCCGAGAAGCGTTGTTCCTCAATTTCCTTGATGTGTTATGAAAATTTTCGGTAATCTCACTTACAGGTACGTAACTAAGTCGTTCCGAACGAAGGAAACTTGCGTACATAGCGATCTTAGCTCTGTCAATTTCCTTGATGTGTTATGAAAATTTTCGGCAAATCTCGCTTACAGGCACGTAACTAAGTCGTTCCGAACGAAGGAAACCTGCGTACATAGCGATCTTAGCTCTGTGTGCCGAGAAGCGTTGTTCCTCAATTTCCTTGATGTGTTATGAAAACTTTCGGTATATCTCACTTACAGGTACGTTACTAAGTCGTTCAGAACGAAGGAAACTTCGTACATAGCGATCTTAGCTCTGTGTGCCGAGTAGCGTTGTACCTCAATTTTCTTGATGCTTTATGTAAATTTTTGGCAAATCTCGCTTACAAGCACGTAACTAAGTCGTTCCGAACGAAGGAAACTTGCGTACATAGCGATCTTAGCTCTGTGTGCCGAGAAGCGTTGTTCCTCAATTTCCTTGATGTGTTATGAAAATTTTCGGCAAATCTCACTTACAGGCACGTAACTAAGTCGTTCCGAACGAAGGAAACTTGCGTACATAGCGATCTTAGCTCTGTGTGCCGAGAAGCGTTGTTCCTCAATTTCCTTGATGTGTTATGAAAATTTTCGGCAAATCTCGCTTACAGGCACGTAACTAAGTCGTTCCGAACGAAGGAAACTTGCGTACATAGCGATCTTAGCTCTGTGTGCCGAGAAGCGTTGTTCCTCAATTTCCTTGATGTGTTATGAAAATTTTCGGCAAATCTCACTTACAGGCACGTAACTAAGTCGTTCCGAACGAAGGAAACTTGCGTACATAGCGATCTTAGCTCTGTGTGCCGAGAAGCGTTGTTCCTCAATTTCCTTGATGTGTTATGAAAATTTTCGGCAAATCTCACTTACAGGCACGTAACTAAGTCGTTCCGAACGAAGGAAACTTGCGTACATAGCGATCTTAGCTCTGTGTGCCCGAGAAGCGTTGTTCCTCAATTTCCTTGATGTGTTATGAAAATTTTCGGCAAATCTCACTTACAGGCACGTAACTAAGTCGTTCCGAACGAAGGAAACTTGCGTACATAGCGATCTTAGCTCTGTGTGCCGAGAAGCGTTGTTCCTCAATTTCCTTGATGTGTTATGAAAATTTTCGGCAAATCTCGCTTACAGGCACGTAACTAAGTCGTTCCGAACGAAGGAAACTTGCGTACATAGCGATCTTAGCTCTGTGTGAGCCGAGAAGCGTTGTTCCTCAATTTCCTTGATGTGTTATGAAAATTTTCGAAATCTCACTTACAGGCACGTAACTAAGTCGTTCCGAACGAAGGAAACTTGCGTACATAGCGATCTTAGCTCTGTGTGCCGAGAAGCGTTGTTCCTCAATTTCCTTGATGTGTTATGAAAATTTTCGGCAAATCTCACTTACAGGCACGTAACTAAGTCGTTCCGAACGAAGGAAACTTGCGTACATAGCGATCTTAGCTCTGTGTGCCGAGAAGCGTTGTTCCTCAATTTCCTTGATGTGTTATGAAAAATTTTCGGCAAATCTCGCTTACAGGCACGTAACTAAGTCGTTCCGAACGAAGGAAACTTGCGTACATAGCGATCTTAGCTCTGTGTGCCGAGAAGCGTTGTTCCTCAATTTCCTTGATGTGTTATGAAAATTTTCGGCAAATCTCACTTACAGGCACGTAACTAAGTCGTTCCGAACGAAGGAAACTTGCGTACATAGCGATCTTAGCTCTGTGTGCCGAGAAGCGTTGTTCCTCAATTTTTGATGTGTTATGAAAATTTTCGGCAAATCTCACTTACAGGCACGTAACTAAGTCGTTCCGAACGAAGGAAACTTGCGTACATAGCGATCTTAGCTCTGTGTGCCGAGAAGCGTTGTTCCTCAATTTCCTTGATGTGTTATGAAAATTTTCGGCAAATCTCACTTACAGGTACGTAACTAAGTCGTTCCGAACGAAGGAAACTTGCGTACATAGCGATCTTAGCTCTGTGTGCCGAGAAGCGTTGTTCCTCAATTTCCTTGATGTGTTATGAAAATTTTCGGCAAATCCCGCTTACAGGCACGTAACTAAGTCGTTCCGAACGAAGGAAACTTGCGTACATAGCGATCTTAGCTCTGTGAGCCGAGAAGCGTTGTTCCTCAATTTCCTTGATGTGTTATGAAAATTTTCGGCAAATCTCACTTACAGGCACGTAACTAAGTCGTTCCGAACGAAGGAAACTTGCGTACATAGCGATCTTAGCTCTGTGCCGAGAAGCGTTGTTCCTCAATTTCCTTGATGTGTTATGAAAATTTTCGGCAAATCTCGCTTACAGGCACGTAACTAAGTCGTTCCGAACGAAGGAAACTTGCGTACATAGCGATCTTAGCTCTGTGTGCCGAGAAGCGTTGTTCCTCAATTTCCTTGATGTGTTATGAAAATTTTCGGCAAATCTCGCTTACAGGCACGTAACTAAGTCGTTCCGAACGAAGGAAACTTGCGTACATAGCGATCTTAGCTCTGTGTGCCGAGAAGCGTTGTTCCTCAATTTCCTTGATGTGTTATGAAAATTTTCGGCAAATCTCACTTACAGGCACGTAACTAAGTCGTTCCGAACGAAGGAAACTTGCGTACATAGCGATCTTAGCTCTGTGTGCCGAGAAGCGTTGTTCCTCAATTTCCTTGATGTGTTATGAAAATTTTCGGCAAATCTCGCTTACAGGCACGTAACTAAGTCGTTCCGAACGAAGGAAACTTGCGTACATAGCGATCTTAGCTCTGTGTGTGCGAGAAGCGTTGTTCCTCAATTTCCTTGATGTGTTATGAAAATTTTCGGTAAATCTCACTTACAGGCACGTAACTAAGTCGTTCCGAACGAAGGAAACTTGCGTACATAGCGATCTTAGCTCTGTGTGCCGAGAAGCGTTGTTCCTCAATTTCCTTGATGTGTTATGAAAATTTTCGGTAAATCTCACTTACAGGCACGTAACTAAGTCGTTCCGAACGAAGGAAACTTGCGTACATAGCGATCTTAGCTCTGTGTGCCGAGAAGCGTTGTTCCTCAATTTCCTTGATGTGTTATGAAAATTTTCGGCAAATCTCGCTTACAGGCACGTAACTAAGTCGTTCCGAACGAAGGAAACTTGCGTACATAGCGATCTTAGCTCTGTGTGCCGAGAAGCGTTGTTCCTCAATTTCCTTGATGTGTTATGAAAACTTTCGGTATATCTCACTTACAGGTACGTAACTAAGTCGTCCGAACGAAGGAAACTTGCGTACATAGCGATCTTAGCTCTGTGTGCCGAGAAGCGTTGTTCCTCAATTTCCTTGATGTGTTATGAAAATTTTCGGCAAATCTCGCTTACAGGCACGTAACTAAGTCGTTTCGAACGAAGGAAACTTGCGTACATAGCGATCTTAGCTCTGTGTGCCGAGAAGCGTTGTTCCTCAATTTCCTTGATGTGTTATGAAAATTTTCGGCAAATCTCACTTACAGGCACGTAACTAAGTCGTTCCGAACGAAGGAAATTTGCGTACATAGTGATCTTAGCTCTGTGTGACGTGAAGCGTTGTTCCTCTATTTTTTGATGTGTTATGAAAACTTTCGGTATATCTCACTTACAGGTACGTAACTAAGTCGTTCCGAACGAAGGAAACTTGCGTACATAGCGATCTTAGCTCTGTGTGCCGAGAAGAGTTGTTCCTCAATTTCCGTGATGTGTTATGAAAATTTTCGGCAAATCTCACTTACAGGCACGTAACTAAGTCGTCCCGAACGAAGGAAACTTGCGTACATAGCGATCTTAGCTCTGTGTGCCGAGAAGCGTTGTTCTTCAATTTCCTTGATGTGTTATGAAAATTTTCGGCAAATCTCGCTTACAGGCACGTAACTAAGTCGTTCCGAACGAAGGAAACTTGCGTACATAGCGATCTTAGCTCTGTGTGCCGAGAAGCGTTGTTCCTCAATTTCCTTGATGTGTTATGAAAATTTTCGGCAAATCTCACTTACAGGCACGTAACTAAGTCGTTCCGAACGAAGGAAACTTGCGTACATAGCGATCTTAGCTCTGTGTGCCGAGAAGCGTTGTTCCTCAATTTCCTTGATGTGTTATGAAAATTTTCGGCAAATCTCACTTACAGGCACGTAACTAAGTCGTTCCGAACGAAGGAAACTTGCGTACATAGCGATCTTAGCTCTGTGTGCCGAGAAGCGTTGTTCCTCAATTTCCTTGATGTGTTATGAAAATTTTCGGCAAATCTCACTTACGGCAGGCACGTAACTAAGTCGTTCCGAACGAAGGAAACTTGCGTACATAGCGATCTTAGCTCTGTGTGCCGAGAAGCGTTGTTCCTCAATTTCCTTGATGTGTTATGAAAATTTTCGGCAAATCTCACTTACAGGCACGTAACTAAGTCGTTCCGAACGAAGGAAACTTGCGTACATAGCGATCTTAGCTCTGTGTGCCGAGAAGCGTTGTTCCTCAATTTCCTTGATGTGTTATGAAAATTTTCGGTAAATCTCACTTACAGGCACGTAACTAAGTCGTTCCGAACGAAGGAAACTTGCGTACATAGCGCGATCTTAGCTCTGTGTGCCGAGAAGCGTTGTTCCTCAATTTCCTTGATGTGTTATGAAAATTTTCGGCAAATCTCACTTACAGGCACGTAACTAAGTCGTTCCGAACGAAGGAAACTTGCGTACATAGCGATCTTAGCTCTGTGTGCCGAGAAGCGTTGTTCCTCAATTTCCTTGATGTGTTATGAAAATTTTCGGCAAATCTCACTTACAGGCACGTAACTAAGTCGTTCCGAACGAAGGAAACTTGCGTACATAGCGATCTTAGCTCTGTGTGCCGAGAAGCGTTGTTCCTCAATTTCCTTGATGTGTTATGAAAATTTTCGGCAAATCTCACTTACAGGCACGTAACTAAGTCGTTCCGAACGAAGGAAACTTGCGTACATAGTGATCTTAGCTCTGTGAGCCGAGAAGCGTTGTTCCTCAATTTCCTTGATGTGTTATGAAAATTTTCGGCAAATCTAACTTACAGGCACGTAACTAAGTCGTTCCGAACGAAGGAAACTTGCGTACATAGCGATCTTAACTCTGTGTACCGAGAAGCGTTGTTCCTTTATTTCCTTGATGTGTTATGAAAATTTTCGGCATATCTCACTTACAGGCACGTAACTAAGTCGTTCCGAACGAAGGAAACTTGCGTACATAGCGATCTTAGCTCTGTGAGCCGAGAAGCGTTGTTCCTCAATTTCCTTGATGTGTAATGAAAATTTTCGGCAAATCTCACTTACAGGCACGTAACTAAGTCGTTCCGAACGAAGGAAACTTGCGTACATAGCGATCTTAGCTCTGTGTGCCGAGAAGCGTTGTTCCTCAATTTCCTTGATGTGTTATGAAAATTTTCGGCAAATCTCACTTACAGGCACGTAACTAAGTCGTTTCCGAACGAAGGAAACTTGCGTACATAGCGATCTTAGCTCTGTGTGCCGAGAAGCGTTGTTCCTCAATTTCCTTGATGTGTTATGAAAATTTTCGGCAAATCTCGCTTACAGGCACGTAACTAAGTCGTTCCGAACGAAGGAAACTTGCGTACATAGCGATCTTAGCTCTGTGTGCCGAGAAGCGTTGTTCCTAAATTTCCTTGATGTGTTATGAAAAATTTTCGGAAAATCTCACTTACAGGTACGTAACTAAGTAGTTCAGAACGAATAAAACTTGCGTACATTGCGATCTTAGCTCTGTGTGTGAGCCGAGAAGCGTTGTTCCTCAATTTCCTTGAAGTGTAATGAAAATTTTCGGTATATCTCACTTACAGGCACGTAACTAAGTCGTTCCGAACGAAGGAAACTTGCGTACATAGCGATCTTAGCTCTGTGTGCCGAGAAGCCTTGTTCCTCAATTCCCTTGATGTGTTATGAAAATTTTCGGCAAATCTCGCTTACAGGCACGTAACTAAGTCGTTCCGAACGAAGGAAACTTGCGTACATAGCGATCTTAGCTCTGTTGTGAAGCCGAGAAGCGTTGTTCCTCAATTTCCTTGATGTGTTATGAAAATTTTCGGCAAATCTCACTTACAGGTACGTAACTAAGTCGTTCCGAACGAAGGAAACTTGCGTACATAGCGATCTTAGCTCTGTGTGCCGAGAAGCGTTGTTCCTCAATTTCCTTGATGTGTTATGAAAATTTTCGGCAAATCTCGCTTACAGGTACGTAACTAAGTCGTTCCGAACGAAGGAAACTTGCGTACATAGCGATCTTAGCTCTGTGTGCCGAGAAGCGTTGTTTTTCAATTTCCTTGATGTGTTATGAAAATTTTCGGCAAATCTCGCTTACAGGCACGTAACTAAGTCGTTCCGAACGAAGGAAACTTGCGTACATAGCGATCTTAGCTCTGTGTGCCGAGAAGCGTTGTTGCTCAATTTCCTTGATGTGTTATGAAAATTTTCGGCAAATCTCACTTACAGGCACGTAACTAAGTCGTTCCGAACGAAGGAAACTTGGAAACTTGCCTACATAGCGATATTAGCTCTGTGTGCCGAGAAGCGTTGTTACTCAATTTCCTTGATGTGTTATGAAAATTTTCGGCAAATCTCACTTACAGGCACGTAACTAAGTCGTTCCGAACGAAGGAAACTTGCGTACATAGCGATCTTAGCTCTGTGTGCCGAGAAGCGTTGTTCCTCAATTTCCTTGATGTGTTATGAAAATTTTCGGCAAATCTCGCTTACAGGCACGTAACTAAGTCGTTCCGAACGAAGGAAACTTGCGTACATAGCGATCTTAGCTCTGTGTGCCGAGAAGCGTTGTTCCTCAATTTCCTTGATGTGTTATGAAAATTTTCGGCAAATCTCACTTACAGGCACGTAACTAAGTCGTTCCGAACGAAGGAAACTTGCGTACATAGCGATCTTAGCTCTGTGTGCCGAGAAGCGTTGTTCCTCAATTTCCTTGATGTGTTATGAAAATTTTCGGTAATCTCACTTACAGGCACGTAACTAAGTCGTTCCGAACGAAGGAAACTTGCGTACATAGCGATCTTAGCTCTGTGTGCCGAGAAGTTGTTCCTCAATTTTCTTGATGATGTGTTATCGAGAAGCGTTGTTCCTCAATTTCCTTGATGTGTTATGAAAATTTTCGGTATATCTCACTTACAGGTACGTAACTAAGTCGTTCCGAACGAAGGATACTTGCGTACGTAGCGATCTTAGCTCTGTGTGCCGAGAAGCGTTGTTTCCTCAATTTCCTTGATGTGTTATGAAAACTTTTCGGCAAATCTCACTCACAGGAACGTAACTAAGTCGTTCCGAACGAAGGAAACTTGCGTAGCATCTTAGCTAGAAGCGATCTTAGCTGTGTGCCGAGAAGCGTTGTTCCTCAATTTCCTTGATGTGTTATGAAAATTTTCGGCAACTCTCTCTTACAGGCACGTAACTAAGTCGTTCCGAACGAAGGAAACTTGCGTACATAGCGATCTTCTCTCTGTGTGCCGAGAAGCGTTGTTCCTCTATTTCCTTGATGTGTTATGAAAATTTTCGGCAAATCTCGCTTACAGGCACGTAACTAAGTCGTTCCGAACGAAGGAAACTTGCGTACATAGCGATCTTAGCTCTGTGTGCCGAGAAGCGTTGTTCCTCTATTTCCTTGATGTGTTATGAAAATTTTCGGCAAATCTCACTTACAGGCACGTAACTGAGTCGCTCCGAACGAAGGAAACTTGCGTACATAGCGATCTTAGCTCTGTGTGCCGAGAAGCGTTGTTCCTCTATTTCCTTGATGTGTTATGAAAATTTTTGGCTAATCTCGCTTAAAGGCACGTAACTAA
Source organism: Formica aquilonia x Formica polyctena (assembly GCA_907163055.1). NCBI lineage: Eukaryota > Metazoa > Arthropoda > Insecta > Hymenoptera > Formicidae > Formica > Formica aquilonia x Formica polyctena. The sequence continues at coordinate 8,231 of CAJQTV010000591.1, forward strand.
GTCGTTCTGAACGAAGGAAGCTTGAGTACATAGCGATCTTAGCTCTGTGTGCCGAGAGGCGTTGTTCCTCAATTTCCTTGATATGTTATAAAAATTTTCAGCAAATCTCACTTACGGAAACGTAACTAATTCGTTCCGAACGAAGGAAACTTGCGTACATAGCGATCTTAGCTCTGTGTGCCGAGAAGCGTTGTTCCTCAATTTCCTTGATATGTTATGAAAATTTTCGGCAAATCTCGCTTACAAGCACGTAACTAAGTCGTTCCGAACGAATGAAACTTGCGTACATAGCGATCTAGCTCTGTGTGCCGAGAAGCGTTGTTCCTCAATTTCCTTGATGTGTTATGAAAATTTTCGGCAAATCTCGCTTACAGGCACGTAACTAAGTCGTTCCGAACGAAGGAAACTTACGTACATAGCGATCTTAGCTCTGTGTGCCGAGAAGCGTTGTTCCTAAATTTCCTTGATGTGTTATGAAAATTTACAACAAATCTCACTTACAGGAACGTAACTTCGTCGTTCCGAACGAAGGAAACTTGCGTACATAGCGATCTTATCTCTGTGAGCCGAGAAGCGTTGTTCCTCAATTTCCTTGATGTGTTATGAAAATTTTCGGCAAATCTCGCTTACAGGCACGTAACTAAGTCGTTCCGAACGAAGGAAACTTGCGTACATAGCGATCTTAGCTCTCTGTGCCGAGAAGCGTTGTTCCTCAATTTCCTTGATGTGTTATGAAAATTTTCGGCAAATCTCGCTTACAGGCACGTAACTAAGTCGTTCCGAACGAAGGAAACTTGCGTACATAGCGATCTTAGCTCTGTGTGTCGAGAAGCGTTGTTCCTCAATTTCCTTGATGTGTTATGAAAATTTTCGGCAAATCTCACTTACAGGCACGTATCTAAGTCGTTCCGAACGAAGGAAACTTGCGTACATAGCGATCTTAGCTCTGTGTGCCGAGAAGCGTTGTTCCTCAATTTCCTTGATGTGTTATGAAAATTTTCGGTAAATCTCACTTACAGGCACGTAACTAAGTCGTTCCGAACGAAGGAAACTTGCGTACATAGCGATCTTAGCTCTGTGTGCCGAGAAGCGTTGTTCCTCAATTTCCTTGATGTGTTATGAAAATTTTCGGCAAATCTCACTTACAGGCACGTAACTAAGTCGTTCCGAACGAAGGAAACTTGCGTACATAGCGATCTTAGCTCTGTGTGCCGAGAAGCGTTGTGAAAATTTTCGGCAAATCTCGCTTACAGGCACGTAACTAAGTCGTTCCGAACGAAGGAAACTTGCGTACATAGCGATCTTAGCTCTGTGTGCCGAGAAGCGTTGTTCCTCAATTTCCTTGATGTGTTATGAAAACTTTCGGCAAATCTCACTTACAGGTACGTAACTAAGTCGTTCCGAACGAAGGAAACTTGCGTACATAGCGATCTTAGCTCTGTGTGCCGAGAAGCGTTGTTCCTCAATTTCCTTGATGTGTTATGAAAATTTTCGGCAAATCTCGCTTACAGGCACGTAACTAAGTCGTTCCGAACGAAGGAAACTTGCGTACATAGCGATCTTAGCTCTGTGTGCCGAGAAGCGTTGTTCCTCAATTTCCTTGATGTGTTATGAAAATTTTCGGCAAATCTCGCTTACAGGCACGTAACTAAGTCGTTCCGAACGAAGGAAACTTGCGTACATAGCGATCTTAGCTCTGTGTGCCGAGAAGCGTTGTTCCTCATTTCCTTGATGTGTTATGAAAATTTTCGGCAAATCTCGCTTACAGGCACGTAACTAAGTCGTTCCGAACGAAGGAAACTTGCGTACATAGCGATCTTAGCTCTGTGTGCCGAGAAGCGTTGTTCCTCAATTTCCTTGATGTGTTATGAAAATTTTCGGTATATCTCACTTACAGGCACGTAACTAAGTCGTTCCGAACGAAGGAAACTTGCGTACACTTCTATCTTAGCTTTGTGAGCCGAGAAGCGTTGTTCCTCAATTTCCTTGATGTGTTATGAAAATTTTCGGCAAATCTCACTTACAGGCACGTAACTAAGTCGTTCCGAACGAAGGAAACTTGCGTACATAGCGATCTTAGCTCTGTAAGCCGAGAAGCGTTGTTCCTCAATTTCCTTGATGTGTTATGAAAACTTTCGGTATATCTCACTTACATGTACGTAACTAAGTCGTTCCGAACGAAGGAAACTTGCGTACATAGCGATCTTAGCTCTGTGTGCCGAGAAGCGTTGTTCCTCAATTTCCTTGATGTGTTATGAAAACTTTCGGTATATCTCACTTACAGGTACGTAACTAAGTCGTTCCGAACGAAGGAAACTTGCGTACATAGCGATCTTAGCTCTGTAAGCCGAGAAGCGTTGTTCCTCAATTTCCTTGATGTGTTATGAAAACTTTCGGTATATCTCACTTACAGGTACGTAACTAAGTCGTTCCGAACGAAGGAAACTTGCGTACATAGCGATCTTAGCTCTGTGTACCGAGAAGCGTTGTTCCTCAATTTCCTTGATGTGTTATGAAAACTTTCGGCAAATCTCGCTTACAGGCACGTAACTAAGTCGTTCCGAACGAAGGAAACTTGCGTACATATCGATCTTAGATCTGTGAGCCGAGAAGCGTTGTTCCTCTATTTCCATGAAGTGTTATGAAAATTTTCGGCAAATCTCACTTACAGCACGTAACTAAGTCGTTCCGAACGAAGGAAACTTGCGTACATAGCGATCTTAGCTCTGTGTGCCGAGAAGCGTTGCTCCTCAATTTCCTTGGTTTTCGGCAAATCTCACTTACAGGCACGTAACTAAGTCGTTCCGAACGAAGGAAACTTGCGTACATAGCGATCTTAGCTCTGTGTGCCGAGAGAAGCGTTGTTCCTCAATTTCCTTGATGTGTTATGAAAATTTTCGGCAAATCTCACTTACAGGCACGTAACTAAGTCGTTCCGAACGAAGGAAACTTGCGTACATAGCGATCTTAGCTCTGTGTGCCGAGAAGCGTTGTTCCTCAATTTCCTTGATGTGTTATGAAAATTTTCGGCATATCTCGCTTACAGGCACGTAACTAAGTCGTTCCGAACGAAGGAAACTTGCGTACACTTCCATCTTAGCTCTGTGTGCCGAGAAGCGTTGTTCCTCAATTTCCTTGATGTGTTATGAAATTTTCGGCAAATCTTGCTTACAGGCACGTAACTAAGTCGTTCCGAACGAAGGAAACTTGCGTACATAGCGATCTTAGCTCTGTGTAAGCCGAGAAGCGTTGTTCCTCACTTTCCATGAAGAGTTAAGGATCCTTGCGGTATATCTCGCTTACAGGTACGTAACTAAGTCGTTCCGAACGAAGGAAACTTGCGTACATAGCGATCTTATCTCTGTGTGCCGAGAAGCGTTGTTCCTCAATTTCCTTGATGTGTTATGAAAATTTTCGGCAAATCTCACTTACAGGCACGTAACTAAGTCGTTCCGAACGAAGGAAACTTGCGTACATAGCGATCTTATCTCTGTGTGCCGAGAAGCGTTGTTCCTCAATTTCCTTGATGTGTTATGAAAACTTTCGGTATATCTCACTTACAGGTACGTAACTAAGTCGTTCCGAACGAAGGAAACTTGCGTACATAGCGATCTTAGCTCTGTGTGCCGAGAAGCGTTGTTCCTCAATTTCCTTGATGTGTTATGAAAATTTTCGGCAAATCTCGCTTACAGGCACGTAACTAAGTCGTTCCGAACGAAGGAAACTTGCGTACATAGCGATCTTAGCTCTGTGTGCCGAGAAGCGTTGTTCCTCAATTTCCTTGATGTGTTATGAAAATTTTCGGCAAATCTCACTTACAGGCACGTAACTAAGTCGTTCCGAACGAAGGAAACTTGCGTACATAGCGATCTTAGCTCTGTGTGCCGAGAAGCGTTGTTCCTCAATTTCCTTGATGTGTTATGAAAATTTTCGGCAATATCTCACTTACAGGCACGTAACTAAGTCGTTCCGAACGAAGGAAACTTGCGTACATAGCGATCTTAGCTCTGTGTGCCGAGAAGCGTTGTTCCTCAATTTCCTTGATGTGTTATGAAAACTTTCGGTATATCTCACTTACAGGTACGTAACTAAGTCGTTCCGAACGAAGGAAACTTGCGTACATAGCGATCTTAGCTCTGTGTGCCGAGAAGCGTTGTTCCTCAATTTCCTTGATGTGTTATGAAAATTTTCGGCAAATCTAGCTTACAGTCACGTAACTAAGTCGTTCCGAACGAAGGAAACTTGCGTACATAGCGATCTTAGCTCTGTGTGCCGAGAAGCGTTGTTCCTCAATTTCCTTGATGTGTTATGAAAATTTTCGGCAAATCTCGCTTACAGGCACGTAACTAAGTCGTTCCGAACGAAGGAAACTTGCGTCATCTTACAGGTAAGTAACTAAGTCGTTCCGAACATAGGAAACTTGCGTACATAGCGATCTTAGCTCTGTGTGCCGAGAAGCGTTGTTCCTCAATTTCCTTGATGTGTTATGAAAATTTTCGGCAAATCTCGCTTACAGGCACGTAACTAAGTCGTTCCGAACGAAGGAAACTTGCGTACATAGCGATCTTAGCTCTGTGTGCCGAGAAGCGTTGTTCCTCAATTTCCTTGATGTGTTATGAAAATTTTCGGCAAATCTCACTTACAGGTACGTAACTAAGTCGTTCCGAACGAAGGAAACTTGCGTACATAGCGATCTTAGCTCTGTGTGCCGAGAAGCGTTGTTCCTCAATTTCCTTGATGTGTTATGAAAATTTTCGGCAAATCTCGCTTACAGGCACGTAACTAAGTCGTTCCGAACGAAGGAAACTTGCGTACATAGCGATCTTAGCTCTGTGTGCCGAGAAGCGTTGTTCCTCAATTTCCTTGATGTGTTATGAAAATTTTCGGTATATCTCGCTTACAGGCACGTAACTAAGTCGTTCCGAACGAAGGAAACTTGCGTACATAGCGATCTTAGCTCTGTGTGCCGAGAAGCGTTGTTCCTCTATTGCCTTGACATGTTATGAAAACTTTCGGTATATCTCACTTACAGGTACGTAACTAAGTCGTTCCGAACGAAGGAAACTTGCGTACATAGCAATCTTAGCTTTGTGTGCCGAGAAGCGTTGTTCCTCAATTTCCTTGATGTGTTATGAAAATTTTCGGCAAATCTCGCTTACAGGCACGTAACTAAGTCGTTCCGAACGAAGGAAACTTGCGTACATAGCGATCTTAGCTCTGTGTGCCGAGAAGCGTTGTTCCTCAATTTCCTTGATGTGTTATGAAAACTTTCGGTATCTCTCGCTTACAGGTACGTAACTAAGTCGTTCCGAACGAAGGAAACTTGCGTACATAGCGATCTTAGCTCTGTGTGCCGAGAAGCGTTGTTCCTCAATTTCCTTGATGTGTTATGAAAATTTTCGGTATATCTTATTTACAGGCACGTAACTAAGTCGTTCCGAACGAAGGAAACTTGCGTACATAGCGATCTTAGCTCTGTGTGCCGAGAAGCGTTGTTCCTCAATTTCCTTGATGTGTTATGAAAACTTTCGGTATATCTCACTTACAGGTACGTAACTAAGTCGTTCCGAACGAAAGAAACTTGCGTACATAGCGATCTTAACTCTGTGTGCCGAGAAGCGTTGTTCCTCACATTTCCTTGATGTGTTATGAAAACTTTCGGTATATCTCACTTACAGGTACGTAACTAAGTCGTTCCGAACGAAGGAAACTTGCGTACATAGCGATCTTAGCTCTGTGTGCCGAGAAGCGTTGTTCCTCAATTTCCTTGACGTGTTATGAAAACTTTCGGTATATCTCACTTACAGGCACGTAACTAAGTCGTTCCGAACGAAGGAAACTTGCGTACATAGCGATCTTAGCTCTGTGTGCCGAGAAGCGTTGTTCCTCAATTTCCTTGATGTGTTATGAAAATTTTCGGCAAATCTCGCTTACAGGCACGTAACTAAGTCGTTCCGAACGAAGGAAACTTGCGTACATAGCGATCTTAGCTCTGTGTGCCGAGAAACGTTGTTCCTCTATTTCCTTGATGTGTTATGAAACTTTCGGTATATCTCACTTACAGGTACGTAACTAAGTCGTTCCGAACGAAGGAAACTTGCGTACATAGCGATCTTAGCTCTGTGTGCCGAGAAGCGTTGTTCCTCAATTTCCTTGATGTGTTATGAAAATTTTCGGTAAATCTCACTTACAGGCACGTAACTAAGTCGTTCCGAACGAAGGAAACTTGCGTACATAGCGATCTTAGCTCTGTGTGCCGAGAAGCGTTGTTCCTCAATTTCCTTGATGTGTTATGAAAATTTTCGGCAAATCTCACTTACAGGCACGTAACTAAGTCGTTCCGAACGAAGGAAACTTGCGTACATAGCGATCTTAGCTCTGTGAGCCGAGAAGCGTTGTTCCTCAATTTCCTTGATGTGTTATGAAAATTTTCGGCAAATCTCACTTACAGGCTCGTATCTAAGTCGTTCCGAACGAAGGAAACTTGCGTACATAGCGATCTTAGCTCGGTGTGCCGAGAAGCGTTGTTCCTCTATTTCCTTGATGTGTTATGAAAATTTTCGGTATATCTAAGTCGTTCCGAACGAAGGAAACTTGCATACATAGCGATCTTAGCTCTGTGTGCCGAGAAGCGTTGTTCCTCAATTTCCTTGATGTGTTATGAAAATTTTCGGCAAATCTCGCTTACAGGCACGTAACTAAGTCGTTCCTAACGAAGGAAACTTGCGTACATAGCGATCTTAGCTCTGTGTTCCGAGAAGCGTTGTTCCTCAATTTCCTTGATGTGTTATGAAAATTTTCGGCAAATCTCACTTACAGGCACGTAACTAAGTCGTTCCGAACGAAGGAAACTTGCGTACATAGCGATCTTAGCTCTGTGTGCCGAGAAGCGTTGTTCCTCAATTTCCTTGATGTGTTATGAAAATTTTCGGCAAATCTCGCTTACAGGCACGTAACTAAGTCGTTCCGAACGAAGGAAACTTGCGTACATAGCGATCTTAGCTCTGTGTGCCGAGAAGCGTTGTTCCTCAATTTCTTTCCTTGATGTGTTATGAAAAATTTTCGGCAAATCTCGCTTACAGGCACGTAACTAAGTCGTTCCGAACGAAGGAAACTTGCGTACATAGCGATCTTAGCTCTGTGTGCCGAGAAGCGTTGTTCCTCAATTTCCTTGATGTGTTATGAAAATTTTCGGTAAATCACTTACAGGCACGTAACTAAGTCGTTCCGAACGAAGGAAACTTGCGTACATAGCGATCTTAGCTCTGTGTGCCGAGAAGCGTTGTTCCTCAATTTCCTTGATGTGTTATGAAAATTTTCGGTATATCTCACTTACAGGTACGTAACTAAGTCGTTCCGAACGAAGGAAACTTGCGTACATAGCGATCTTAGCTCTGTGTGCCGAGAAGCGTTGTTCCTCAATTTCCTTGATGTGTTATGAAAATTTTCGGCAAATCTCACTTACAGGCACGTAACTAAGTCGTTCCGAACGAAGGAAACTTGCGTACATAGCGATCTTAGCTCTGTGTGCCGAGAAGCGTTGTTCCTCAATTTCCTTGATGTGTTATGAAAACTTTCGGTATATCTCGCTTACAGGCACGTAACTAAGTCGTTCCGAACGAAGGAAACTTGCGTACATAGCGATCTTAGCTCTGTGTGCCGAGAAGCGTTGTTCCTCAATTTCCTTGATGTGTTATGAAAATTTTCGGCAAATCTCACTTACAGGCACGTAACTAAGTCGTTCCGAACGAAGGAAACTTGCAAGCCGAAAAGCGTTGTTCCTCAATTTTCTTGATGTGTTATGAAAATTTTCGGTATATCTCGCTTACAGGCACGTAACTAAGTCGTTCCGAACGAAGGAAACTTGCGTACATAGCGATCTTAGCTCTGTGTGCCGAGAAGCGTTGTTCCTAAATTTCCTTGATGTGTTATGAAAATTTCCTTGATGTGTTATGAATGAAACTTTTAGCGACTTAGCTCTGTAATCTCGCGGCAAATCTCACATTAACTATGTCGTTCCGAACGAAGGAAACTTGCGTACATAGCGATCTTAGCTCTGTGTGCCGAGAAGCGTTGTTCCTCAATTTCCTTGTGTGTTATGAAAATTTTCGGCAAATCTCGCTTACAGGCACGTAACTAAGTCGTTCCGAACGAAGGAAACTTGCGTACATAGCGATCTTAGCTCTGTGTGCCGAGAAACGTTTTTCCGTTTTTCCTCTATTTCCTTGATGTGTTATGAAAATTTTCGGCAAATCTCGCTTACAGGCACGTAACTAAGTCGTTCCGAACGAAGGAAACTTGCTTACATAGCGATCTGAGCTCAGTGTGCCGAGAAGCGTTGTTCCTCAATTTCCTTGATGTGTTATGAAAATTTTCGGCAAATCTCACTTACAGGCACGTAACTAAGTCGTTCCGAACGAAGGAAACTTGCGTACATAGCGATCTTAGCTCTGTGTGCCGAGAAGCGTTGTTCCTCAATTTCCTTGATGTGTTATGAAAATTTTCGGCAAATCTCGCTTACAGGCACGTAACTAAGTCGTTCCGAACGAAGGAAACTTGCGTACATAGCGATCTTAGCTCTGTGTGCCGAGATGCGTTGTTCCTCTATTTCCTTGATGTGTTATGAAAATTTTCGGTAAATCTCGCTTACAGGGACGTAACTAAGTCGTTCCGAACGAAGGAAACTGGCGTACATAGCAATCATCGCTCTGTGTGCCGAGAAGCGTTGTTTCTAAATTTCCTTGATGTGTTATGAAAATTTTCGGCAAATCTCGCTTACAGGCACGTAACTAAGTCGTTCCGAACGAAGGAAACTGCGTACATAGCGATCTTAGCTCTGTGTTGAGAAGCGTTGTTCCTCAATTTTCTTGATGTGTTATGAAAATTTTCGGCAAATCTCGCTTACAGGTACGTAACTAAGTCGTTCCGAACGAAGGAAACTTGCGTACATAGCGATCTTAGCTCTGTGTGCCTAGAAGCGTTGTTCCTCAATTTCCTTGATGTGTTATGAAAATTTTCGGCAAATCTCGCTTACAGGCACGTAACTAAGTCGTTCCGAACGAAGGAAACTTGCGTACATAGCGATCTTAGCTCTGTGTGCCGAGAAGCGTTGTTCCTCAATTTCCTTGATGTGTTATGAAAAATTTTCGGCAAATCTCACTTACAGGCACGTAACTAAGTCGTTCCGAACGAAGGAAACTTGCGTACATAGCGATCTTAGCTCTGTGTGCCGAGAAGCGTTGTTCCTCAATTTCCTTGATGTGTTATTATGAAATTTTCGGCAAATCTCGCTTACAGGCACGTAACTAAGTCGTTCCGAACGAAGGAAACTTGCGTACATAGCGATCTTAGCTCTGTGTGCCGAGAAGCGTTGTTCCTCAATTTCCTTGATGTGTTATGAAAATTTTCGGCAAATCTCACTTACAGGCACGTAACTAAGTCGTTCCGAACGAAGGAAACTTGCGTACATAGCGATCTTAGCTCTGTGTGCCGAGAAGCGTTGTTCCTCAATTTCCTTGATGTGTTATGAAAATTTTCGGCAAATCTCGCTTACAGGCACGTAACTAAGTCGTTCCGAACGAAGGAAACTTGCGTACATAGCGATCTTAGCTCTGTGTGCCGAGAAGCGTTGTTCCTCAATTTCCTTGATGTGTTATGAAAATTTTCGGCAAATCTCACTTACAGGTACGTAACTAAGTCGTTCCGAACGAAGGAAACTTGCGTACATAGCGATCTTAGCTCTGTGTGCCGAGAAGCGTTGTTCCTAAATTTCCTTGATGTGTTATGAAAAATTTTCGGCAAATCTCGCTTACAGGCACGTAACTAAGTCGTTCCGAACGAAGGAAACTTGCGTACATAGCGATCTTAGCTCTGTGTGCCGAGAAGCGTTGTTCCTCAATTTCTTTGATGTGATAGGAAAATTTTCAGCAAATCTCACTTACAAGCACGTAACTAAGTCGTCCCGAACGAAGGAAACTTGCGTACATAGCGATCTAATCTCTGTGTGCCGCATCTTAGCTTTGTAAGCCGAGAAGCGTTGTTCCTCAATTTTCTTGATATGTTATGAAAACTTTCGGTATATCTCACTTACAGGTACGTAACTAAGTCGTTCCGAACGAAGGAAACTTCCGTACATGCGATCTTAGCTCTGTGTGCCGAGAAGCGTTGTTCCTCAATTTCCTTGATGTGTTATGAAATTTTTTTTCAAATCTCGCTTACAGGCACGTAACTAAGTCGTTCCGAACGAAGGAAACTTGCGTATTCTTCTTAGCTCTGTGTGCCGAGAAGCGTTGTTCCTCTATTTCCTTGATGTGTTATGAAAATTTTTCGGCAAATCTCACTTACAGGCACGTAACTAAGTCGTTCCGAACGAAGGAAACTTGCGTACATAGCGATCTTAGCTCTGTGTGCCGAGAAGCGTTGTTCCTCAATTTCCTTGATGTGTTATGAAAATTTTCGGCAAATCTCGCTTACAGGCACGTAACTAAGTCGTCCCGAACGAAGGAAACTTGCGTACATAGCGATCTTAGCTCTGTGTGCCGAGAAGCGTTGTTCCTCAATTTCCTTGATGTGTTATGAAAATTTTCGGCAAATCTCGCTTACAGGCACGTAACTAAGTCGTTCCGAACGAAGGAAACTTGCGTACATAGCGATCTTAGCTCTGTGTGCCGAGAAGCGTTGTTCCTCAATTTCCTTGATGTGTTATGAAAATTTTCGGCAAATCTCACTTACAGGCACGTAACTAAGTCTTTCCGAACGGAGGAAACTTGCGTACATAGCGATCTTAGCTCTGTGTGCCGAGAAGCGTTGTTCCTCAATTTCCTTGATGTGTTATGAAAATTTCGTCAAATCTCGCTTACAGGCACGTAACTAAGTCGTTCCGAACGAAGGAAACTTGCGTACATAGCGATCTTAGCTCTGTGTGCCGAGAAGCGTTGTTCCTCAATTTCCTTGATGTGTTATGAAAATTTTCGGTAAATCTCACTTACAGGCACGTAACTAAGTCGTTCCGAACGAAGGAAACTTGCGTACATAGCGATCTTAGCTCTGTGTGCCGAGAAGCGTTGTTCCTCAATTTCCTTGATGTGTTATGAAAATTTTCGGCAAATCTCACTTACAGGCACGTAACTAAGTCGTTCCGAACGAAGGAAACTTGCGTACATAGCGATCTTAGCTCTGTGTGCCGAGAAGCGTTGTTCCTCAATTTCCTTGATGTGTTATGAAAATTTTCGGCAAATCTCACTTACAGGCACGTAACTAAGTCGTTCCGAACGAAGGAAACTTGCGTACATAGCGATCTTAGCTCTGTGTGCCGAGAAGCGTTGTTCCTCAATTTCCTTGATGTGTTATGAAAATTTTCGGCAAATCTCGCTTACAGGCACGTAACTAAGTCGTTCCGAACGAAGGAAACTTGCGTACATAGCGATCTTAGCTCTGTGTGCCGAGAAGCGTTGTTCCTCAATTTCCTTGATGTGTTATGAAAATTTTCGGTAAATCTCACTTACAGGCACGTAACTAAGTCGTTCCGAACGAAGGAAACTTGCGTACATAGCGATCTTAGCTCTGTGTGCCGAGAAGCGTTGTTCCTCAATTTCCTTGATGTGTTATGAAAATTTTCGGCAAATCTCACTTACAGGCACGTAACTAAGTCGTTCCGAACGAAGGAAACTTGCGTACATAGCGATCTTAGCTCTGTGTGCCGAGAAGCGTTGTTCCTCAATTTCCTTGATGTGTTATGAAAATTTTCGGCAAATCTCACTTACAGGCACGTAACTAAGTCGTTCCGAACGAAGGAAACTTGCGTACATAGCGATCTTAGCTCTGTGTGCCGAGAAGCGTTGTTCCTCAATTTCCTTGATGTGTTATGAAAATTTTCGGCAAATCTCACTTACAGGCACGTAACTAAGTCGTTCCGAACGAAGGAAACTTGCGTACATAGCGATCTTAGCTCTGTGTGCCGAGAAGCGTTGTTCCTCAATTTCCTTGATGTGTTATGAAAATTTTCGGCAAATCTCACTTACAGGCACGTAACTAAGTCGTTCCGAACGAAGGAAACTTGCGTACATAGCGATCTTAGCTCTGTGTGCCGAGAAGCGTTGTTCATCAATGTCCTTGATGTGTTATGAAAATTTTCGGCAAATCTCGCTTACAGGCACGTAACTAAGTCGACCCGAACGAAGGAAACTTGCGTACATAGCGATCTTAGCTCTGTGTGCCGAGAAGCGTTGTTCCTCAATTTCCTTGATGTGTTATGAAAATTTTCGGGATATCTCTCTTACAGGGACGTAACTAAGTCGTTCCGAACGAAGGAAACTTGCGTACATAGCGATCTTAGCTCTGTGTGCCGAGAAGCGTTGTTCCTCAATTTCCTTGATGTGTTATGAAAATTTTCGGCAAATCTCGCTTACAGGCACGTAACTAAGTCGTTCCGAACGAAGGAAAAGCGATCTTAGCTCTGTGTGCCGAGAAGCGTTGTTCCTCAATTTCCTTGATGTGTTATGAAAATTTTCGGCAAATCTCACTTACAGGTACGTAACTAAGTCGTTCCGAACGAAGGAAACTTGCGTACATTGCGATCTTAGCTCTGTGTGCCGAGAAGCGTTGTTCCTCAATTTCCTTGATGTGTTATGAAAATTTTCGGCAAATCTCGCTTACAGGCACGTAACTAAGTTGTTCCGAACGAAGGAAACTTGCGTACATAGCGCGACATGAGCTCTGTGTGCCGAGAAGCGTTGTTCCTCAATTTCCTTGATGTGTTATGAAAACTTTCGGC
>CAJQTV010000592.1:0-89675 GCA_907163055.1 Formica aquilonia x Formica polyctena
AATTGTACATTAGTTGTTACACCGGCAGGCATTTTTATTTTGACGTTTTTTTTCTTGGCTGCTATTGAGAACCCTCGTCCGCGCTTGTATGGAGCGAGATAAAGACCGTGACCTTCCATGGTGCGATTATGACGCTGCATTTTTTCGAGCTGACGTTGCGCCGCCTTGCTATCGTTCACCGCCTTCGTGATTCCCGCTGCTCCGCCAGCCAATGAACCGAGAACTCCCAATAATGATAAAATGGGTAAGATACCACAGCGCTTCGCTATCGGAAGTTTTCGTTTTTTTCGCAGTCTTTTTTTTCATCGAGGATTTTTTTTGATTTCATCCCCATACCGAATTTTGTCTTTGCTTTCATAGCCGCCCAAACAGCTGTAGCGGCTGCTTTCTCGCCAAGAGTCGAATCTCTCGAGGTAATACGTGTTCGCGCTTTCGTGGCAAGTATATTATCCGCAACGTGTCGTTGATCGAGATCGTTGCTTCGGGAATAAGCTATGTCGCGCTCGCGACACGCGGCATCCAATGGATTGATACCTCGATCGCCTCTAGCCAATCGTGCTTCTAAATGACTTCCCGGTCCGCAAAACTGATAGCCTGAAATATGTAAATCGATAGGAAGTGCGTTTATCGCACGATTTAACAAACCGCTACCTCTTATAATTTTTGCTGGCATTTGCCACAATCTTTTATTAACGGTGTTGGACCGTCGAAATGTGTTTGTTGGCACGGCAAATTATAATGTCGCGTACATCGACGATACTGTTGAACCTCTGAGTCAGCTTTTATATGTTCGGGAAGCTTGTCCCACAATTGTTCCACGTAGCTACCAAAGTCTCGCAGTAAAACAATCTTGGGGATAATCTGTAACTGCTCGGTGGCAAGCTCGAGAATATCGCTGTCAACCGACAGAAGAAGAAACATTTTTGAGACTGAGCGGTTTCGATTCGGTGCGCCTCTATAAATAGGACCCCGATGACTCATTTTTCAAAATCTGATTTGAGATTCGCGAGAGCAAACATGCGGTTCGCGTGACAAGCGACGATAATCAAAGTGATAAATTTTGACGATAAAACACGAGTAATGTCCGAGAAAGAAATACGCAAGCATGGAAACATGCTGCCGACTACTATACGCGGTATCATTTGCGGTCCTTCGAATTGCGGTAAGACTAACGTGTTGATGAGTTTGATAGAAAGTCCACACGGTGTACATTTCGAGAATGTGTACGTATACTCGAGATCACTCCAACAACCGAAATATCGATACTTGGGAAATTTGCTATTATCGATCGATGAAATTGGTTATTTTACATTCTCTAATAATAGTGACGTTATTCCACCGAGCGAGGCGCTTCCAAATTCCATTTTTATCTTTGACGACGTGGCATGCGATAAGCAAGATACGATAAGAAAGTACTTTGCAATGGGTCGACACTCGAGCGTCGACTGTTTCTATCTTTGTCAAACGTATGCCAAGATACCCAAGCATCTTATACGGGACAATGCAAATTTACTGATTTTATTTAAACAAGATGGTACAAACTTAAAACATGTATACAACGATCATGTAAATACTGACATGTCTTACGACGATTTTCGCGCATTCTGTCAGAAATGTTGGCAACACGAGTATGGATTTGTAATGATTGATAAAGACAGTTTACAGACTGATGGATGATATCGAAAAGGATTTATAAAATAATATTTTTTTACTCCCTAGCATTTCATCCGAGCCTCGTCGTGCGGTTCGTATACTCGGAAGACGATACGCCTTAACCCCGACGTCATACAAATATTTGGACATTGGAATAAACGTTGGAGCTGTATCTTGCGTGGAATTGGTTCTCGGCGATAATCGGGGCAATCAAATAATATTGCCTTTTGAAACGTGGAAATCGCTGATGCAGAAACGTGGGGACATTGAACAGCTTCTACAATCGACTGAAATCCCATTGCGGGTCCGAGATTTAACATTCGAAGTAGTTAAAATATCTGATTCGAATATTATAAAAATCGGATTATCCAATAATTTTTTATACATGAAACCGCCAACTCTGTTATATTTATTCGATTTTGAAAAATGCATAGATCATATGTATTACTGGCTATGCAAAAATACGCATATTGTAAATGAAAAATTCAAACAATTTGTAACTGTTTTACAATGTAATAATATCGCTAATGTATGCGATGCTGCAAAAGCGATACGTGAAAGTGATATGTTTAACAGCGAATCGCTCATAGATTGCGAGTTATTGACATGTGCTGTAAATGATATTCTTCACGATGCTTGTAATAAATAAGTTATTTTACTAATTATCTGTGAGTTTAATTATTTATCCCATCCTTTATGTATGAATAAAAACTGTGTAATAGATATGCACAGTCTGCAAAACTTTAATCTTTCTCTCGACATACTCTGCTTAAGATGTAGAAAAGTGATGAGGTAGGTGAGACGTGATACTCCAGTTAGAAGGAGACAAAAGATATGAAATTAAAATATATATAATCGGGAGGAGTGTGCAACGTTATAGTACGCAACCGTCTACGTCTTTACGACGATCTTAACAATATGTGTTATGGCTGACGAAGAAGTTATAGTTATTGATAATGACGAGGATATCATTCTCGAAGATGGCAATTTGATGGCATTTGAGAATTTGTTGGACGATTCATCAGACGAAGACCGCGTACTTTCGGAGGATTCCGATTACAATAGTGATTGCAGTATTGATATTATTACGGATATAAAGCAACGTACTTTAAACCGAGTTGAAATAAATAGTTTAGGTGCGGTGAAAATGTGCTGTATATACTTTTATTATAAAAGTGACGCCAATGAAAAATTTTGCACAGACTGTTTTATACGAATTTCAGACTTATTTTCGAATATTCGTGTTGTGCGAGAACATGAAAGTGCAATTTATGCACTAATCCTGGGATCGTCTTGTGCAGAGTGTAGAAAACCGCTGTCTCAGATAAAGCCTTGCAATATGTGTCCAATTTGCATTGTATAAGCTGGACAAAAACTTGTGTTGTGAAAAAGACTTGAATTGGAAATATGGAGAAACCCAAATACATTGCGCGATTAGAACAATATCTATGGGAGTTTTACATAGAGGTGGACTCGGCGTGTTCATGCGGGTTATGGGAAAGAACGTGCCTTGAGTGTCTCGAGTGGTTGGAAGAACAGTACCGACTCGCGATATTACAACAGAGGCGCGGAATTCAATCGCTGTTTGGCAGAATCGCGCGACTTGAAAGTTTAAGACATTCGTTACGCAAACGTTACAAACCCATAGATGTCTGTGTCCCGGCGCTGTCCACAAACACTCCTGTGACTTCACTTGTACAAATGGTATAAGGCCGAGAAATCGGCTTGAAGAAATCTAATACAATAGATTTGGATCATCGTCTGAGAGATCATGAAGAAGTGATGTACAAGGAATGGGATTTTGATATATAAAACGCAGCTGACGTCTCGTTATGAACCGCATTAAAATACTCGAAGAATTAATTGTAAGTATCCTTTTTAAAAGTTATAATAAATTAAATATTAAACATTAAATTAGTATACTAATAAGATTTCTTTCTGTTTCAGATGGAGCGCCGCATTATTATTATTATCATTATTATTTTTATTATTATTTTATTATTATTTTTATTTTTATATTTTTATATTTTATATATATATATATATATTTTTTTAAACACACACACACACACACACACGCACATACAATTATATTATATACAATTTTTTGAATAAATGTTATTATTATATTTAAAAAAATGTTGATTATTTCTGCGCCTCCTTCTCCTACGTCCATGCATGCCTCGCGCTGTCTCTCTCTCTCCCACATGCATGTGAACATCATCCTTTTCCCACGCCAATGAGAACGCTATCCTTTTCCTACACGCGTGCATGCCTCGCGCTATCTCTCTCACACCGCCTTGCGAACGCCGTATCATCCGCGTGCATGCTTCGCGCTATCTCTCTCTCTCCCAAGTGCATCCTTCGCGCTATCCCTCTCCCAAGTGCATGCCTCGCGCTATCTCTCTCTCTTTCTCTCAAGTGCATGCTTCGCGCTATCCCTCTCCCAAGTGCATGCCTCGCGCCATCTCTCTCCAACGTGCATGCAAACGCTATCTTTGTCTTACGCTCATATGGACGCCTCGCGCTATCCTTCTCTCACGCTCATAGAATATCATTAGCGCTATCTCTCTCACACCTACTCGCGGACGTCTCGCGACGGTTAGGTTAGGTTAGCGGGTCCCTCGCCTATCGGTTAGGACGCGTTTCCCCTTCCCCTCTCCGCGGACCCCTCGCCCATCGGTTAAGACGCGATTCCCCGCGTGACGTCATACTCCCGCGCCGGTTTCCCCTCGCCCCCCCCCCCCCCTCAGAGGACCATGGCTTAGAACCGGCCTATATACCCTACTTATATATGTTTAAATTATAGTTAAAATTATACGTGCAATTAAATATTGTATGTTGATCAATAATAATAGTAGAATAATAGGTAACAGAGTGAACAAATACACAAGATGTAAGACAAAGGGTGCCTGTTAGACTTGGTAACTTGTTGCTTCGTTACTATATAATATCGATGATACTTCGTATATCATATCAACGGGATACAGAAATAGCACGATTGTCAATCCTTGTTTGACATTATTTTGTTAATGCAATTTACAAAAAAAGACAAATACAAAAGTTATGTATTTATTAATTATAATATAATAGTGAATAATAAATAGCATTAAAAATATATTGATATTAATATATATTTTTGTAGAATAATATAAAACTAGATACAACAAAATAAATTAATTTATAGAAATATAAAACATGATTAATAGTAGAAAAAGTAAACAATAACTTACTTAACATAAACAATAACTAACTCTGAAATAAAATTGTATATAAGATTTTAATATAAACTGTAATATAGGTTCATAATTAAATTCTTTATATGAATATATAAAAACGTAATATTTATTATATATTATATTTCTATATATTTTTATATATATTATTTTTATTTTGAATTTATATATGTATATATGCATTTATGCGTATAACAATTTACATATTAAAACAAAATGTCATACATTATATGCTACAATTTAAAGACATATGAATCAAATATAAAAAGAGATTAGATGTACATGTTAGATATCAACAAAAAAAATATTAATATCCCGTTTTGCTAATAAAACACCAACAATTTTTTTATAATATAAATATAAAAATAAAGGAAGTATGAAATACATATATATATAAAATAAACTTTTTTATTCCCAAAATCAGATATCAGTTTCACCAAAAGAATATTTAAAAATGTTTATTTTTAAAAAACGTTTTCTCTCTTTGCTATAAATCAAGTTTACAAAAAATTTTATTTGAGAACTTTTTTATTTAACTTATACTTTTTATAATTTTTTCATGTTATCCATCGATCTTTTTTAAGGACATGTCTTCGTAATGAAAACATGACTTCCTCAAAATGAAGGCTGGAATGTAATGTTGTTTTTTTTTTATCTTTTTTAATCTTTGTATATCATCCACTCTTTATTTTAAGGGTATCTCTTCGCAATAAAAACAAATAAAATTAAAAATTAAAAATTTTTTTCTGGAGGTGCACAATTGGCAGATAGTGACCGGTATTTCGGATTTTTCACATATAAATCGTATTCAATTGTGTTCAATCGAGACATGTTCAAACGATCGAGACATGTTCAAATTCAGTCATTATTTCTCTATTTATTGCAGGATAATATATGTATTTAACAGTTTAATCTAAAATGAATCTGAATATGAATCTTGTAACGCGGTCACCTCGCTTGACGCTCGGATCGGCTCGTCGGTGTCCGGGTTCGAGAGGAGGGGAGACTCAAGCTTACGAGACACAGTATAGGTAGAAAGAGATAGTTTATTCAGTTAGAGAAAGATAGATACAGTGTGCAGAGTCTGGCGATAGCATGCGGTGAATGCGGTCGCTGGTAGCAGGATCTGCGGAGCGCAGTGCGCAGGTGCGAAGCGAAGGGCGCAAAGCGGCGAGAAGCGAAAGCCAGGCGCGGCAGGCAGGCGGTGACGGTTTTATTTACATGCGCTGACGGCGCGATTAGAACTAGCGGACTTATTACTAGGCAGGTCTTAGTACTAAAGTGCGGTTATAACTAGCTTATTACTAGAGTGGTTATGGCTAGCGGACTTATGACTAAGCAGGTCTTATGACTAACAGGCCTTATAACTAGCGGACTTAATGGTACTCGGTCTTATTACTATCAGGCTTATCTCTATCATGCGGCCACTATGTACAACGCGGTATTTACATGCACCTTATATCTTATTGGTTAGGTTAGGTGGTGAGGTATTGCGGGTAGTACCGAGTGTCACGTCGGGCCTACCTTGGCAACGGAAACCGGCGAAATCCGGCAGGGCTGAGCGAAACTTCAGCCCGGGTAGGTGTTAGGAGCCGGCGAAACCCGACAGGGCCAAGAGAAACCTTGGCCCAAGGAGTGGTGACAGGAGTCGGCGAAACCCGACGGGGCTGAGCGAAACCTCAGCCCGAAGGTAGAGAGAGCCGGCGAAACCCGGCAGAGACGAGAGAAACCTCGTCCCCGAGAGGTAGTAGATATTAGGCAGGTCGGTGTCTGGAGCTGGATGTCGGGACAGGATCTGGTCCCGATGTCTCGGCCGGCCGGGCTTATATACCCGGCCGGCATCCCCACTACGCGTTGTCGGTCCGGCGGTGGGGGTCAGTACCACGTGGGGACCCCGCGAGAGAGATAGCGCGGGTTGGTGAGCGAGAGCGCATGTTGAGCGGGATAGCGCGTGCTGGTGAGCGAGAGCGCATGCCGAGAGCGAACACGCATGCGTTAAGCAAGATGGCGGCGGGCAGGATAAATAGAGCTGGGTTAATAAGCAGGCCAGGTGTATATCAGGTATATAAGTATGAAACCGGAATTTTTATATAGAAAATACACGTTTATTGTATGAAAATGATAAAAAATATTTTATTCGAAGTATTGCCCATTGCTAGCTATACATTTTTCCCATCTCTCTGACAATTTGTGGATGCCACGCCAAAAAAACTGTTGCTCCTTTGAGGCAAACCAGTCATCGAGCCATTTTCGTACATTTTCGTAAGAAGTGAAGTGCTGCTCTGCAAGTGCGTGTCCCATCGATGAAAATAAGTAATAATCGGATGGAGCCAAGTCTGGTGAGTAAGCCGCATGCGAAAGTATTTCCCAACTAAACGCCTGAATCGTTTCCTTGACCGGTTTTGCTGTGTGTGATGGTGCATTATCATGAAGCAAAATCACTTTGTGTTGCCTTTTTTGATATTCTGGTCGTTTTTCAAGCAAAGCTTGATTCAAATCGATCATTTGCTGTCGGTAGCGTCCAGTATTAACGGTTTCGCCAGGTTTTAGCAGCTCATAATAGATTTTCGGTGGTCTTCCACGTTCTTCGTTTCTCATGTCAAAATCGCCACTTTTGAATTTTTTAAACCACTCAAAGCACTGTGATTTACCAAGAGCATGCTCACCGTAAGCTGCGACAAGCATTCGATGCGATTCTGCAGCAGTTTTCTTCAAATGGTAACAGAAAACCAATGCTGTCCGCAAATCGTAGTTTCCAGGCACAAAATTCGACATGTTCAACGCTATTAAAAACTATGCTGTTGTATGAAACTTGTATTGTTGTGAGTTGAAAATCTTTATCAGATGTCAAAACAAGAAAATGGCGCCAATGACGCGGTTTGACGGTAACTACATTGACAGTTAGGGCCATCTATGGGCAAATTCCGGTTTCATATTTAAATACCTGATATATATGTATATTTTCACGGCTCTATACAACGGTCGGCTATATACAATGGCCGTAGTAACGGCCCTGCCGTTACAATCTTTATTTTGAGAAAGTCATGTTTTCGTTACGAAGAGATACCCTTAAAATAAAGAGTGAATGATATACAAAGATTAAGTCATGTCCTTAAAAAAGATCGATGGATAACATGAAAAAATTATAAAAAGTATAAGTTAAATAAAAAAGTACTCAAATAAAATTTTTTGTAAACTTGATTTATAGCAAAGAGAGAAAACGTTTTTTAAAAATAAACATTTTTAAATATTCTTTTGGTGAAACTGATATCTGATTTTGGGAATAAAAAAGTTTATTTTATATATATATGTATTTCATACTTCCTTTATTTTTATATTTATATTATAAAAAAATTGTTGGTGTTTTATTAGCAAAATGGGATATTAATATTATTTTTTTTGGCATCTAACATGTACATCTAATCTCTTTTTATCACATTTGATTCATTTGTCTTTGAATTGTAGCATATAATGTATGACATTTTGTTTTAATATGTAAATTGTTATACGCATAAATGCATATATACATATATAAATTCAAAATAAAAATATAATATATAAAAATATATAGAAATATAATATATAATAAATATTACATTTTATATATTCATATAAAGAATTTAATTATGAACCTATATTACAGTTTATATTAAAATCTTATATATAATTTTATTTCAGAGTTAGTTATTGTTTATGTTAAGTAAGTTATTGTTTACTTTTTCTACTACTAATCATGTTTTATATTTCTATAAATTAATTTATTTTGTTATATCTAGTTTTATATTATTGTACAAAAATATATATTAATATCAATATATTTTTAATGCTATTTATTATTCACTATTACATTATAATTAATAAATACATAACTTTTGTATTTGTCTTTTTTTTGTAAATTGCATTAACAAAATAATGTCAAACAAGGATTGACAATCGTGCTATTTCTGTATCCCGTTGATATGATATACGAAGTATAATCGATATTATATAGTAACGAAGCAACAAGTTACCAAGTCTAAGGCCGGATTCACACCTTGGCAGAAAAGCAGAAAGCAGAAAAGCAGAAGCCAATCAGAACTCGTGCTAGAAAAGCAGAAGCCAATCAGAACTCGCGCTGAAAATAAGCAGTACATTCTGCTTTTTTAGCGCGAGTTCTGATTGGCCTCTGCTTTTCTGCTTTCTGCTTTTCTGCCAAGGTGTGAATCCGGCCTAACAGGCACCCTTTGTCTTACATCTTGTGTATTTGTTCACTCTGTTACCTATTATTCTACTATTATTATTGATCAACATACAATATTTAATTGCACGTATAATTTTAACTATAATTTAAACATATATATGCACATATGTATATATACAAATATAAAATTCTCAAAAAATAGGCGCCCGTTAATCTTGTTGCATTACTGCTTTCTGCCACGAGAGACCAGAAAGCATTTTCAGGTTGTATCTCGACCGTAAAGCGATACGTTAGAAGAACAAGGACAGCACGCGATTGTCGCTCCTTGTCTAGATTTATCTCTCAACGATCGCATCCGTGTGCTCAACGTATCGGTGTTTGTGCCTTCACAGATACTACACACATACGCGATGAAAGAGAGACAAAGACGGCGCAATCATCTCTCTTTGTCAAGCGATCAGTGTACTACCACTATCAAAAAGATCGAAAAGTGGATGTAGCAAGGATATGAACCAAATGAACGACAATATCGAAAAGTGGATGTAGCACGGACATGAACCATATGGAGATTTGACTGACAGTACCGAAAAGTGGATGTGGGTAAGTGTTTCCAATTCCTAAAAGTGGATGCACGGCGCTGCTCTACGGCCTAGAAAAAGCGTCCCACGAAAATCGCCGGCATTGCCTCTCTCAGGCTTCTCTCTGCTACTGTCGTTCATAATTGTTTTATTTATTTGCATGTCTGTACTCATAGACATAGTATATCCAGTGATGCCAGAATGCCCACGCTAGCAACACGCAACCGTAGTGGAGGGGATACGCACACAAGCGAAAACCGTGTACATGTAATGCGCAGAGCGTTTTGCGCATTACATGTACACGGTTTTCGCTTGTGTGCGTATCCCCTCCACTACGGTTGCGTGTTGCTAGCGTGGGCATTCTGGTATCACTGAGTATATCTAGACCGAGCGTTTGCCTTTATTTAAGGAGTGGGGGCCGATGCCCACGTAGAAAAGGACATACTCTGTTTCGTGCCCCTTGCGTTCTCTCTCGCTCGCACAGAGCATAGCGCTCTCTTTCGTCATGCTACGTGCGAGCGAGAGAGAACGCAAGGGGCACGAAACAGAGTATGTCCTTTTCTACATGGGCATCGGCCCCCACTCCTCAACACTCGGTCTAGATATACTATGTTTATGTCTGTACTATTGTCTCTGTCTCTCTTCTTTTCCTTCAATGTCGCTTCTCCTTTGTAATTTATACTGTCTTTGTCAGTGTCGTCAAGTGTGTCCGATTCTATTTTTTCTATTTTCAGTTTACTATAATACTTGGACATTGAAGCGTATTTGGCTGTCTTTGGTCCTCGTACCGTGCCCATGGCCTCATCCTGTTCCTCTCGGTCATCTGCTGTCATCTCTGGGAGCTGTATGTGCTCGTCGCTCCTCTCAAATGGAAGTCTCTGTTCTCTCCATGATTTCTGCAACAGTGTAAGTTTTGCCTTCGACTCTCTCCCCAATATCATCGCATCATTCCTTCCAAATAACACGATAGGGTGTATTTCTATCTCCTTTTCATCTATGGTAGTCTTTATCTTCACCATTCTTACTCTGATGTCTTCCATTTCTTTAATACATCCTGGTATTAATTCTCTTTCTATAATCTCCTCCATCTCTACGTTTTCTTTGTCCAACCTTTCCTTGCATGTCGTTGTTATGATGTCGCATTGTCCTCCTTCATCTAAGTATACTTTGCATTTGCTTCCC
Source organism: Formica aquilonia x Formica polyctena (assembly GCA_907163055.1). Lineage (NCBI taxonomy): Eukaryota > Metazoa > Arthropoda > Insecta > Hymenoptera > Formicidae > Formica > Formica aquilonia x Formica polyctena. The sequence goes on from CAJQTV010000592.1 coordinate 10,830, forward strand.
TGCATCCTCGCAAGCATCTTTTTCGCTGGGACTCTCTCGTTCAGTATGTCCTTTGCTCTTAACATCAACTCGAACGCCTCTTGATTTATCCTTCTTTTTTTTACAGGTTCTTTTCCCGGTGTGTCATCTGTTTGGCTTCTCCCATCTCTGGATTTCCTCAACTCTTCTGCTGGCTCGCTCCCCCTTCTTTGCTTTGCATCGGTAAGTATATTTTCATTTCCTTTCTCTCTTAAGGCGCTCCCCCTTCTATTCTCTCTTTGTTTTAGATTTTCTGCTGTCATCGTTGGATCTTCGCTGACCCTTATCTCCTTCTCGCTATATCTGGGCTGCTTTAAGATATGTATTTCCTCATTTTCTTTTCCTTCTTCTTTCTTACGTTTTGTTCTTGGTTCTTTGTGTGTTTTTCTTTTATTTTCAGGTTCCTTGATTGTGCTGTTGTTCTCACACCCCCTTCTTGACTGGATTTCCTCCTCGCTATCTCCCTCACTGCAGACCTTTGGAATGTCTCGTCTTTCTGTTGACCTGATTCTCGTCCCCTGTAACACTGGGCTTGTGGTAACCTCTACTTTCTTTGGTATTCTCATCTGTATCGTCTCTAATTGTCTTTTCACTTCCTGAATTATTTTATTTTCCGTTATTATATTCTGTTCTTCCTCCCGCAGGTCTATCTCGTATCTGTTCCTCCCTGCTGGACTCTTCGCTGTATTCACCGTTGGATTTACTGTAGAATTAAGTGTTCGTGTTCTTATTCCCATCTTTCCGCAAAATATTCTCCATTTGTCATTTCTGAACTGTCCTTGCCTGTCTGTTATTATTACCTTCGGGTTTCGTTCCGTTTTTAAATATTTGTTCGCGATTATGTCCGTTAATTTTAGTCTCTAATTTTAGTCTCTTATCCGGCATATAGTATGTCTTTTTTGCCTGACTTCGAATATCGGTCATTGTTAACGCGTGTTTTTGTTCCGTCTTTGCCCCGAAAAACGGTCCATGTATGTTTAGCATCGCGACGTTCTTACCTATCTGTTCCTCCGCGATTTTCTCCAGTAATCTTTCTTTCGTCTGTTCGCCTTTCTCTCCCGTTTCCCTATTCCTCGTGCTACGATTTTCTTCTTCCGAATTTCCTTCGTCACTCAGAAAGACTTCAACTATCTCTTTCTGTGTGAATAACGGCTCTTCCCCGTCCTCTATCTCTTCCGTTATATTCAATATCCCGAAAAACGAGTCCATCTCTTCCGCGCTACAATTCGTTATATCCGGAACTTCCTGTTCGATCATTATCGCGTTTATCAATATTACGTTTTGATCTTCCGATTGAAGCTCGACTTCGATACCGTCTTCCCCGCATTGTATCGACGCGTTATGGCCGCATATGAAGTCCATTCCTAGTACAATATCGTGTATTAATTTATGTACCACTAATATCTCCTGCTCGAATCTTGCCCTTTCAATTCTGAACTCTATTACTGTCTTGAATAGAATCTTTATCGTTTTCTTTGAAAATGCTCCTATTAACTGTATTTTCTCCACCGGTTGAATTTCCATTTTAATCCCGTCTTGTCTTAATTGATCATATGTCTCTTTACTCATCGCTGACACCTGTGCCCCCGTATCGATTAGGCATCTAATATTCTGTTTGTTAAATACCGCTGTTACGAACGGTCCCTTTTGTGTTTTAATCTTTTCCTGATCTTCATAGAACACCTCCTCTACTTCTTTTAGAATTTCCTCCGTCCGCATGCTCGCGATCGAAGATTCGTTTTCGATTTCCCCCTCTTGCGATGTCGCGTCACTATTCTCCTCTTCGCTCGAATTTTCTTCGTCCGACCCTCTCTTTTGCTTTACGTTTACCGCTGTTACGTGTTTCTTCGCGACCTGAGTTTTCGTTGTCGGTCTATCGACTCCCTGTCGGCTTCTATCCGCGTCTCGGCTATACCTTAATATTCTTTTATTTTCGGCCTCCTCCTCGTTATTCGGTAACTGTAATCCGTACCGATGCCTGCCTATTTCCTCTATTCTCCTCCGGCCATCTCCTTTTCTGATTCCCTTCCGCGAAATTTTCATATCCCTTTTCCGGCCCGTATCTTTGATATTGGTCGTAACTTTTTCTCGGTTCGCTATCTCGGTATATCCCTGTCCTCTGCCTTATTTCGTACGGTTTTCTCGTGTTTGTCTGGCTATCCTCCGCGTTTTGTCTTCTAGTTTGTCTAAGCAATCTCTTTTCGTATTCTATTTCGTCTAACAGCGTTGTTAACTCGTTGATTGTTTTTACCGTTGACGGTCGTATCCCCCGCATTATCTCGCTACTGAAATGTCTTTTCACGCTTCTTATTATTTCGTGATCGCTCATCGGCGGATCTAAAAATTTCGCTTGCCTAGCTAAATTCATTATATATTCGGCCATCGATTCTCCTTTCTCGGATTTAAATTTTCCCGTGTATAAATTCTCCCGGAATCTCGCTTGTTGTTCGTCCCCCCAGAAATATTCTCGGAACGATTCTTTTGCCTCCTCTATACTTTCCGGATCACTTACTTCTACCCAATTACTCGCGTTGCCTCTCATACATTTCTTAAAATAGTGCAACTGATCTCTTCTTTCAATATTCTCGTACTCAGCGATTTTTTCGAATCTCTTTAAAAATTTAATCGGATTTTGTCCGTCCTCCCTTCCTTTATAACTGATTTCCGCGAATGGATCCGTCAACCAACACCCTCTTGGAAGCCTAACATTTCCTATGATGTTGACGTTTTCTCTATTATTCGGATTTGCCATCGGCTCCTCCTCTCGCGTTTGATTTCCCCTTTCGCGTTCTCTGTTCCGCCTCTATTTCTTCCTGCTCTGTTTTAGCCGATCTATCATCTCTATCCGCCCTCATTTCCTCTAACTTTCGCCTTAACTCGTCTATTTCCTCCCGCAATTTACTATTTTGCTCTTTTAGCCGCTCTGCCTCCGCTGTTACTTGTGTAATTACGTTAATCTCTTCGCTCGCAGTTGTTCTTTTATTTGTTTTTCCCGGCGATCTCGGATTCGACATTGTCGGCTTTTCTTTATTTATCTTTTACGCGAATATCTTTACTTTAATTTCCCGCCGCCTTTTTTTTTTACTTTATCTACTATTATTTGTACGTTCGTCAGTTCGCCTGTCTCTTTGTACTTGTCAGCTGAAAGAAACTTTGTTATTATACACCAAATGACATATATTTCATAAAATCTTCAATTGTTATAAGATTTATTGGGTGAATGGTTTGACTTCCGTCAAATAAAACAACTATTCTTTGGTAAATTTGTATTTTATTTCTTCCTTCCACTGTTTTCCTGTAAATTAGCTCTTATTACGCGTGCGCAATTTTTTTTTAAGTTAATCTTTACTTTTAATCTGTTTCTTTATCCTTTTCAACCATAAAATTCTTCACAATTATATATTTTCTTTAAAATTTATATTTAAATTGAATCTAGTAACTTTGGTACTTTCTAGTAATATTTCATACTCCTCTCTCTTTTTCTCAAATATTACAAGCTCTTTTTTACTTCCACTTGTTATAATCAGTTGTAAATTGTATTTAATCAATACTATTCGTATTTAATTTAATGTTCTTTGTATTTAATCAATGCGCAATTCCGAACATACATGTAATTTTCAAATAATATTTTATTCGACTCTCAGTTTATACATATACATATATATCAATCATCATTTCATTTTTCAACAAAAAATCAAGTCAATATCCATATATATATGGTAATCACATATAAGTCTTAACATAAAATAAATTTATTTCAGATTTTTCACCGAAATATTCTCAATATTCTTAAAGAATATTCCCAAAAGTATTCCTTCTTTTCGGCGTCGCGTATAAATCGCGCCGCCTCTACTCTCGCTAAGTAGTATCAGATTTCAAAGCTCGCTCCGAGCTCGCTTATCTCTCCACCCGTCAATCACCGCGTCCCCCCGGCTTTTTGACTCTTATCTTTCGTCTCGCGTGTTCAACGCGTTCGATCCTGTTCAGGACTCGATTTTTCTATCAACTTGGCGTTTTCGAGTAATTTCTGGCAAATTCTCTACTTTTCTACCGCGCTTTCTGATCTTTTACCCTTCCCATCTCGTAAAAAAAAATTTCTTGGATTTTGCATTACTTTACTCTCTGTCTCGAGCTAAATCCCGACTTTTATGAAACTTTCGCGGTCTTTTTCCCGCTTTCTTCGAGTTACTGGAAAACTTCACAATTTCTCTACCGATTCGCCCTGCGCTTTGATTAATCAAAATTTTGTTATAGCGAGATCTCTGTTCGGCCCTCTTGTTTTCGTTTTTCCGTACCCAGTTGCTTTTTACAGCTTTGATCCTCCCAAAACTAATCTTATTAAATTCTTGCGGTCTTTTTCCCCGCGTTCTTTTAGCAGTAACAGGAAATTGTGCGATTTTTCTACCGATTCGCCCCGCGCTTTGAGTAATCAAAGTTTTTTATATCGCGAGATCTTCGATCGGCCCTTTCGCGTTACTAATCCCGTACTTTATTGCTCTCTATGACTTATTAGTCTTCCGCGACGTATAATAACGCGCATTTATTTCTTTCCGAATCTTTGCGTTCACGCTATCGGTATTCTATTTACGCCGGATTCCGATGTCCGCTTTTTATATGTTTGCGCGCTTTTGCCTTCGCTGCTGCGCCTCTGAAATATTATCCGCGTGATCGCTTGCTGCGTAAATCACTTTAATGCGTACTTTTGCTAATTAATCGTCACGAATTCGAAACTCGATTCGCCCCGCGTCTCTCCCGATAAATTACCAAAAAAGAATCGCAAAGTCCTGTCACAGTCGCCACATGAAAGACTATATTAATGATGTGTTTTTTATGGGGCTAGCGCTCATGGAATAAAGACTGTATCACGGCCGATATGATCCCGTGGATGATGAAAAGATCCGAAAATGCAAATTCTTCCCCTCGAGAACGATATATCGCGACTATATAGCTGTGACCGGACGTGACGGCTTATTACTTACTTTAATTTGTATTAAATTGGAACTTTATGTCCTTTAAACGGTCGCCAGCTGTTTTTATCTTCGACGGGCGCTACACGATCTGGGTTGGCCGAGAATATCGAGACTCCCTGGTTGTGACCATCTCTCGCCGGAACAATCATCTCGTCGAAGGAAATCTTTCTCGAATTGGAACGCCGAGCGCTGCTAAGCCTGAAGATCCTGTGGAAGAATACACCTCGGGTCCCGGAATCGAAATAAAAGATCACTGAGTTGAATTATAAAATAAACGTATTTATTAATAATTATTGACTGTGTAATTTATCACAAACTGTGCCACCTTGGGCTAGACCATAGACATAGTATATCTAGACCGAGTGTTGAGAAGTGGGGGCCGATGCCCACGTAGAAAAGGACATACTCTGTTTCGTGCCCCTTGCGTTCTCTCTCGCTCGCACGTAACATGACGAAAGAGAGCGCTATGCTCTGTGCGAGCGAGAGAGAACGCAAGGGGCACGAAACAGAGTATGTCCTTTTCTACGTGGGCATCGGCCCCCACTCCTTAAATAAAGGCAAACGCTCGGTCTAGATATACTATGTCTATGGGCTAGACTGAGGATTCGAACAATTATTTAGAATCGAACTCTTTACTACAATCTACTTTATATCGGATCACGCGCCGTTCGCGGGTCTTAACTGTACAACGGAATATCGCGTTTGCTCAACTATCGCCTCGCGCCGACTGACCTCGAGTCTCGCTGCCGGATCTCGCACACAGTATATACAGTAGCGCAACTCTCCCGATTTTGGTTGGCCAAAACGGAGTGCGCATGCGCGAAATAAGTAAGTTGGCCAGTAACGCCATCTAAATTTCTCTCTCACTCACTCTTTTTTTTTACTCTTTCGTTCTCTTTCACACTAATTAAATACCCAATTAAATGCCTACTACCTACCTTATTTGGCGGAATAGATGACATTATATGTTATTTATTGTACGATCGCGCAATTTATCAGAGTTTTTGATACAATGCGATTACGAAACGATTACAGATATTTAATATAATTATATTTGTAATTATAACTTTATATATATATATATATATATATATATATATATATATATATATGTTTTCTTGATACTGTCTGTATAATACATTTAACATTTTTTTAATAATATTTTATTTTCTTTTTTATTGCTCTCTCTATTATTTCATGTAATATATTTTGCATATAGCATAATTATTTATGTAATATATTGTATATTAGCATAATTATATTTATTTTTTCATTATTTAATTTTTTTCCTTTTTTAAATATATTATTAACAATTTATCTGTATATATTTTTTATTAAAATACATTTGTATTGTATTTGTATGATTTATTCTTCCCCTTAGGGTTTGAAGGCGTTTTTTACCGGAACGTACCCAAACCTTTACACTTTCTTACAAACTCTTCTATCTTTCCACCCTTTACCCGACCTGGCCCTTTGCGACCTTACACACTTTCCTCCCTCCCCTTCCTCGTCCCCCCATCTCCCTCCCCTACCCCTTTCCCCACCTTCCCTTCTTTCCCCCCTATCTTCTCTCTTCTCTCTCTTCTCTTCTTTCCATCCCTCTTTCCCTCTCCGTTTCCTCTCTCTTCATTCTCCATCTCTCCTTCCTCTCGTCCCATATCCATTCTCTCCCATCTATCCATCTATCCAGATCCTTTTGTTACCTACCACCACGTTTCTTCCGTACCCTCTTTCTATCTTCGCTTTTTCCACCATTCTTTATCTCATTCTTCTCTCCTCCCTCATTAAGTCCTCGTCTTTCAATCTCGCCTCTTCCTTTCTGTCTTCCTTCCCTTTTTCTTTCCTCCAAGTCCCATCAGGGTTTCCTTTCTTACTCCTGGTCCTGTTACCTCCTGCCGCCTCTTCCTGAATTTCCTTTCCTCCTCTTCTCTCCTCTTTGCCCGGCTCCTGTGCTGTGCTTCCTCTCCTTCATATCGCTCCCTCTCCTCTCCCCGTTCTCCTCCTCAGCTATAGATGTTGGCCTCCTCTGTCCCTCTCACCTTCCTCTCCCTCTCTCTACCTTCCTTGATTTCAAATTCTCCCCTTATTTCTCTCACTTCTTCCAGTGGCTCCTTCCTCCATCCTTCCCTGTGCATTGTCGTTTCTTCCTTCATTCTCTTTTTCCCTTGCTATTTCCTTCTCTTCTCTCTTCTTTACCATCGTGCGCTTTCCCCCCAATGTAGAGACCTTCCACGCCACTTCCTCCTCTCTTGCTCTCCCTCTCCGCTTCCAATTTGCATGAACCTTCTTTCACCGTTCCTCCCTTCCCCCTTTGACTCCCGTTTCCGTGTTCAACCGACTAGTGCTCGTTCCATTTCCATTAGCCTGCGCCATCTCTATCAAACTTCTTCCCTCTCATCTCTTTGTCATGTTACTCTACTCTGCCTTATCCGCTTCTACTCTTCTCCTTACCGACCGTCTTTCCGTCGCTTCCCACGTGACTCTCTTCTTCTCCTTTTTCCATCCTCTCTTTCTTTCCCCCCATCTTTCTAACCTCCAAACTGCTCCAACCTTTGCAACCTTCCTCTGTCCCGGTCCTTCACTCCACATATCTCCCTTCATTCACTCTGCTGCACCTCTTCCTGCTCCTCACTTTCGTCCCTTCCGATCTCTCTCACTTCTCCCTCTCTCACTTTCTTCTATTCTTTCCCACGAGCACATTTTCTCCCTGTTCACTCTTTCCCACCGGAAACGGAAGCCCCCTACATCTTATTAAAATACATTATTTTGGATTATTATTTATTGCTACATAAGTATCAATGAGTTAGAGAGAGAACGAAAAACGAGAGTGAGCGAGAGAAAAGTTCAGATGGCGTTACAGACCAACTTATTTCGCGCATGCGCACTCCGTTTTGGCCAACACTAACATCAAAGGTGCCGACAGGGAGTTGCGCTACTGTATATACCATAGACATAGTATATATAGACCGAGTGTTGAGGAGTGGGAGCCGAGGTGCACGTAGAAAAGGACATACTCTGTTTCGTGCCCTTTGCGTTCTCTCTCGCTCGCACGTAGCATGACGAAAGAGAGCGCTATGCTCTGTGCGAGCGAGAAAGAACGCAAGGGGCACGAAACAGAGTATGTCCTTTTCTACGTGTATCTTTACCGCCACTCCTTAAATAAAGGCAAACGCTCGGTCTAGATATACTATGTCTATGGTATATACTGTGTCTCGCACATCGCTTCACTCCCCACTTTCACGCATGCGCACTTCGGTTGCGCGTCGCTGTTCACGCCGCTCGTCGCGCCGCTTCGCGCGCTATGTTTTCTACATACCGGGTGTCCCGCAAATTCGCATTCTTACACTCTTCTTTTTTTTTTTACAGAGTTTCGCTGTTTTCATCCCCATGGCTTTCGACTTTCTCATGGTTACGCAATTATATATTCGGTACCTTTTGGGTAAGTCTATAAAAGGTAATTATCTTATAGGTAAGTATGTAACGGGTAAGTATATAAAGATAAGTACCTTATAAGTAAGTATATAACGGGTAAGTATATAAACCCTGCCGAAAATGGTCGATTAAAACCGATTAAAACATAATCCGTTTTAATCGGTTTTAATCGGTTCAATCCGCGCCCGGATTAAAAAGTAATCGATTTTAATTCCGAACGAACTATAATCGGTTTTAATATCGCTTTCGTGGATTATTTCCAATCTAAAATCATTACATTTTAATCCATATTGTTGTCAATCCAAATAAACACGAATAATCGAATGGATATTGTGGCTGCCGTAGGTCGTCACATTAAGCACAATCCGCGATACAATAGTGCGACCCGCAATTTGGCGGGCCACGCGCTCGCGCGTCCGCGCATAGTTCCGAGCGGCGCCGTTACGCGGCGAAGGTCGAGCGAGCCAACCTGGGAGTAGAAAGCGGTCAAGCGGGGATATAAGGCAGACCCTCTGCGGAGAAATCGTATATTTGTTTTTAACAACTGAGTCTGTTTCAATTGTAGAAACACCGATTCAATAATTGATTGTGACTCATGATAACAGCAAATCCAACTTTACACTACATAAAATCAATTTACTTTTCATCTGCGAAATGATAAAATTTTTTAAAAAGATATAAAAGTAATGCTCTTAGACGATTAGAAATCAAAAATCCAAGTAAAATGGCAAAAGAGCCACGCGCAGTTTTCTGGGCGCAAAAATATATAAATTAAATCAAAAATTGAATTAAAAAATTAGAGAATTTCTTTAATTATATGATTCGCGAAAGGCGGACGTTTCAGCCCTTTTTTTTGGCCATCATTAGCGCAAACAATAATAAAATCAACATTAAAAACGGTATACAAAAAGAGTCTTAAATAATTAAAGCGCAAAGTTATATGATAACTGACGGTAGAAGGCGTAATCCCTCATGTCGCTCCAAATGACAAAAACCATTCTTCATGCAGTCCATGTTCTTTCGGGGCAGAAACCTCGATTCTTTATGCATGAATCCACGAACATGGTGATACGTTAATAATTGTGTCTGTAATATGAGCGGAATGGTTTGTGTCAAAAAACGAAAAATGAAAAGAGAGAGATCCATGTCGAAAATTACAATAGTAAGACTTACATAAAAGAGACGCAACGCACGAGTCGACAGTACAAATCTTTCAGCTACGCAAAATCTTAACCAAACTCACCAACTAACCACAGAGTAATGAGAAGTATTGTTCGGCGAAAAAGGTGAGATGATAACAACAAATATTATCAGTAACGGTAAACAACGATACAAAAAAATTAAAGATTGTCAAAACAGTGAAATGAAAAACAATATCAGCCTTGTCTATAGTATAAAATCAAAGTAATAAATAAATAAATATATATGAAACAGTCGAGACACAATATCCAAAAAATAAAAATAAAAACAAATTTTGTCGTTGTAAAAAGGATGTTTGTCATATGAGTTATATTAAATAGATAAATAAATAAATAAGATTTAAGAGATTGTCAAGTACAGTAAAATAATTATAAAATAAACATATAAACTATTATGAAATACACGATAATAAAAAACAATGACCGCTGGAATTGTCTGTAGTATAAAAAGTAATAAATAAATAAATATATATAAAACAGTCCAGACACACTATCCAAAAATAAATAAAATAAAAACAAATTTTGTCGTTGTAAAAAAAAAAAAAGAGATGTTTGTCAAAAGAGTTATATTAAATAGATAGATAAATAAATAACATTTAAAAAATTGTCAAGTACAGAGAAACAATTATAAAATAAACATAAAAATTAACTATGAAATAAACGATAATAAAAAAAAAAAAAAACAATGACCGCTGTCAAATATGGTAAAACGCGATAAATGCAAATAAAATGTCAAGTGTGAAAAGGAGAACTATAGAAAATTAAATTTTTGAGAGTTTGTCCAAAACTGTTAAATATGCTTCTGGGAGACATTCGGTGTCCGTTTGTAGATTCAAACTATTTTTTTGTCGCTTAATGTGCAATACTTCGGAGATCAATCGCTTATGTAAATGTGGTTCATTAAGCGACAAAAAAATAGTTTGAATCTACAAACGGACACCGAATGTCTCCCAGAAGCATATTTAACAGTTTTGGACAAGCTCTCAAAAATTTAATTTTCTATAGTTCTCCTTTTCACACTTGACATTTTATTTGCATTTATCGCGTTTTACCATATTTGACAGCGGTCATTGTTTTTTTTTTTTTTATTATCGTTTATTTCATAGTTAATTTTTATGTCTATTTTATAATTGTTTCTCTGTACTTGACAATCTTTTATTTATCTATATATTTAATATAACTCATTTGACAAACACCTTTTTTTTTTTTTTTACAACGACAAAATTTGTTTTATTTTATTTATTTTTGATAGTGTGTCTGGACTGTTTTATATATATTTATTTATTTATTACTTTTTATACTACAGACAATTCCAGCGGTCATTGTTTTTTATTATCGTGTATTTCATAATAGTTTATATGTTTATTTTATAATTATTTTACTGTACTTGACAATCTCTTAAATCTTATTTATTTATTTATCTATTTAATATAACTCATATGACAAACATCCTTTTTACAACGACAAAATTTGTTTTTATTTTTATTTTTTGGATATTGTGTCTCGACTGTTTCATATATATTTATTTATTTATTACTTTGATTTTATACTATAGACAATGCTGATATTGTTTTTCATTTCACTGTTTTGACAATCTTTAATTTTTTTGTATCGTTGTTTACCGTTACTGATAATATTTGTTGTTATCATCTCACCTTTTTCGCCGAACAATACTTCTCATTACTCTGTGGTTAGTTGGTGAGTTTGGTTAAGATTTTGCGTAGCTGAAAGATTTGTACTGTCGACTCGTGCGTTGCGTCTCTTTTATGTAAGTCTTACTATTGTAATTTTCGACATGGATCTCTCTCTTTTCATTTTTCGTTTTTTGACACAAACCATTTCGCTCATATTACAGACACAATTATTAACGTATCACCATGTTCGTGGATTCATGCATAAAGAATCGAGGTTTCTGCCCCGAAAGAACATGGACTGCATGGAGAATGGTTTTTTGTCATTTGGAGCGACATGAGGGATTACGCCTTCTACCGTCAGTTATAATATAACTTTGAGCTTTAATTATTTAAGAATATTTTTGTATACCGTTTTTAATGTTGATTTTATTATTGTTTGCGCTGATGATGGCCAAAAAAAAGGGCCGAAACGTCCGCCTTTCGCGAATCATATAATTAAAGAAATTCTCTAATTTTTTAATTCAATTTTTGATTTAATTTATATATTTTTGCGCCCAGAAAACTGCGCGTGGCTCTTTTGCCATTTTACTTGGATTTTTGATAAAATTTTTTATTAAAAGGAATTATGTTTACCTATGGATTGACTATGGTAAATTCCAATTCAAATGCATTAAAACAGGTTTAATTATAACTTTATGAAATCGTTTAATTTCGGATTGAGGTGGAGATATATCATCCAACATTAATCCCGCCTGAAGCATACTAAATTCGATTTGACTATTTTCAATCGGTTTTAATACCGCATTTTCGGTGCAGAAATCCCGATCGATTCGGATTACATTTTTTAAAATCCGTTTTAATCGACCATTTTCGGCAGGGAAGGTAAGTATCTTATAGGTAAGTATGTAACGGGTGAGTATATAAAGGTAAGTATCTTATAGGTAAGTATATAACGGGTAAGTATATATAAAAGGTAAGTATCTAAATGAAACTGTTTGATGACACCTCGTGTTCATCTTCTGAATAACATACATAAATAGACTTCCTACTATTTGACTAAGCTCTTGTCAGCAGGACTCTTTATATTATCTTTAACACCTTGGAATGTTAAACTTTTTACTGAACTGACTCCAATAACGAATAACGACAGGTACTCCTTGACTCTATAATTCCCTATGCCATTTTTCCGGCGTTCTACGCTCTGACTCTTGCAATCCGCAATTCTAATTCTAACTAACGTTTTAAATACAAGAAAACTTTAAATTCTATCTTATACTCTAAATTCGAATGTCTTTAGCACATGCTTCTCCTCAGGACACTCTTCGCCGGTGCTCCAGAATCCTCCTCACGTCCTTCTGGTTTTCCGTCTTTCGGCCGCATGCCCTCGGATGATCTCTCGTACCGTCTCCTTCGTCCTTCTTTGGACCCCCGTGTATCTCGCTAACGGAGCTTGGTTCAACCGATCGCAAGGTTAGGTTGAACCCCTCGCCTATTGGTTAGGACGCGATTCCCGCGTGACATCATACCCCCCTCCTCTCGCGTGACGTCATACCCCCCGCGCTGGTTTCCCCTCGCCCCTCACCCCCCCTCAGAAGACCTGTGTTAGAACCGGCCTAGATACACTACTTATATAAATGGCTAAAAGTTGCAGACGTTGCTCGGTTTCTGCTGCTCATTTGCTGTCAGATTGCGCGCGCGCAGACCTTACTCGATTTTTGCTGACAATCTGATATTAAACTGCATTGTGCAGATCCTGCTCAGTTTCTGCTGCCAATCTGCTATGATAACTTTGTGCAAATTCTGCTCGGTTTCTGCTACTGATCTGCTGTCAAATCTGCTGTCAGAAATATTACAAAACCTGCTGACATAATTTCCATTGTCATGTTCCGTGTGGGTTATTCAGCAAATAATATTTATCGAGTATATATCCCGGAAACAAGCAAGATTAGAAGTGATTGCGATGTTAAATTTGATGAGAATAAGATTGGATATGAATTATTAAAAGAATGGCATGAGAGTAATCAAACAAATAATAAAAATTTAGTCATCGTGGGCTTAGATTCAAAAAATGAAGATAAAGATGATGAAATGGAACACTTTGATGAGGGAGAAGCAAATGATGAAGGAAGAAGAACCGAAACAGAAAACAGTGAGTATGAAGATGCTATATTAGAAAATTCTAATGAAGATGATATGCAAAATGAAAGTGATAATGAAGAATTGCAAGGACAATGTGAAGAAATGAAAAATAAAGGAAGACCAAAAGGGACGACGAAAGAAGCAATGGAAGTGCGAAGATAGTTACAACGACAAGAAAATGAACAGCAATCTCGAGAACAGAATCTAAGAAGATCTAAAAGAATAAAATATCAAGCAGCAATGTTATCCATGGATGAAGAAATACCGAGAAATGTAAAAGAAGCACAAGAATCTGAAAATTAAGAAGACTGGAGACAGGCTATGGATGAGGAATTAGCATCAATGAAGAAACATAAAATGTATGGGACATAGTACCGCGCCCAAATAAGAAGGTAATGAGAAATAAATGGGTGTTTAGCAAAAAGGAGAATCCAAATGCTGGACAGTAAAGATATAAAGCACGACTAGTTACGCTAGGATGTAGGCAACATCCAGGACTGGACTATGAAAGAACATTTGCATCCGTTGTAAGAATTGAAACTATTGTTATTTAGTATAAGTGCACAAAAACGGAGAAAAATAAAGATCTATGATGTAGAGACTGCTTTCCTACACGGAAGATTTAAAGAAGAAATCTTTATGGAACTACCGGATGGATATCAAAATAATCAGAATCAAGTATGCAAGAATAAGAGTATATATAATATTATTAGGATTATAAACTGTAATTATTAATTGCATTAAGAATTACATTGTAATTGAAATTTGTAATTGTTAATTAGATTTTTGCCCAACTCTGCTTCCTATGACGCGCGCGCGAGAAAGAGAAAGAGAGAGTGAGAGAGTGAGAGAGAGAGAGAGAGAATAGTTCGAGATGCGTGGCTTCAGCGTTCGCTCGTACGTAGCCGTATACAGCGCCCCTCCCACCGCTTCGCCGCGCACCTAGCAACGCCTGAATAGGAAGTCTCTTCTCGCCGCGCGCTTGTGATTGGCCCATCTTTTTAAATTAATTTCTTAATAATTATTACGAAAATCGCAAAATGGTAAAGGACTTTTTTTCTCGGTTTCATGTGCTCTACCTGCACATGGCGGGTGATCCGCGAATTATGGGACTTCCTGTATAATAATTGCGATCCGAGTCGTCTCCTAGGTGTAATCGCGACCCGAGTTTATCTCGAGGCATCGTTGTGATCCAGAGTCGTTACTCGAGGCGTTGTCGCAACGCGAGTGTGTCTGTTGTCGCATAAAACAGTTTGTGAGCCCAGAGGCCTTATTCGAGACGTTATCTTGCTATGATTTAAAAATACAATTATTTACGAATACGAATGCTATACATCTTGTATTAAACTCTTGAAATACAGTGACTATACGAAACCACAGTGTGAACGCGAGTAGCGTTGACCCTGACAACATAACAAGGATTAAAGAACAAATTAACATAAAAGATCTCGGAGAAACAAAGATTGTTTTAGGAGTGCACATAGAATAACAAGAAGGAAGGATATATGTGCATCAGAAGAATTATATCGACAAATTACTGGAGTTGTATGGGATGGAAGATTGTAATGCAGTTGGATCACCGATTGACGTAAATCAAAAATTAGATGAATATGAAGGAAGTGAAAGATGTGACACTAAACTATATCAAGAGCTGCTAGGAAGACTAATGTATCTGAGTGTGCACACAAGACCCTGATTTATCATTTGCATTAAGCTGTCACAATTCAATAATGAACCAAGAGTAATGCATATGGCAGCATTGAAATGAATTATATGATACTGAAAAGGAACGATCGAGTATTATCTGGAATTTGGAAAAAGAAATACCTTTAGCGGAATCGAATGTGAAACTGATGCTTCGTGGGATAGTATAAGAGATGCTAAATCATTTACTGGATTATTGATATATCGAAATGGAGATTTGATTCATTGGAAGAATAAAAACAATCAATGGTTGCATTATCCTCAACCGAGAGCGAATTAGAAGCGGTGATGGAAGGATTGAAAGAAGTAATATGGAGTAAAAGATTACTGGAAGAGATAGAAATGTCAAAAGGAACAAAAATAGAAATAAGATGCGATAATTTAAATGCAGTTAGATTGGCAAATGGAGGTAGCTTTAAGACAAAGTCTAAGATGTTAAATCGGAAATGGCATTGCATACGAGAAGATGTAAAAAAAGGAAGATATAAAGGTAAAACATGTATCACACGAGATAATGACAGCAGATTGTCTAACAAAACCATTGACTGGGCCCAACCTATTGAAGAACATCAAGAAATTCATAAGTATAACGAGTCGATAAAAACAAGGAGGCCGAATGTGGAGTTGTTTTTATTACTAGATGTAATATAGGTAATGACCGAGTGGTAGCGGTGGTAGCAGAGCAGAGGCAGCCTGTCTGTCGGAATTCAAAACCTCTCTCAAATGCGCAAACGGTTTCTTTCTTTTTAAAGTTTCCATACAGTTATTATTTCTGTCTTTTGTATTCGCGTATTAGTAGTTTTCACGAAATCCGGCATTATACCGAAGACGCAAGGGGAGGAGAAGGCTTGTCGCTCGCAAGATTTCGAAAAGTTTGCCATTAAAGTGCGTAATATATCTGATGCTTATAAAATGTATCAAAGCAATGTAAGTAGCAGAATTGACGATGGACTTCGAATCCGAGAAAAATCAAAGACCCAAGCGGGTTCTAGAAAATTCGACTTCGGGTGGCGAAAGTGCAAGCACGTGCACACGCATTGATCTGAAAATGAATAATCCTGAAGAAATTAACGGTGTTTCATCAATTGTAAAAGTAAAACGAAGCAGCAAGAAATTGAGGAAAGTTTCAGATAATAGTAATACTGATCCAAATGGTCCAGCAAAAATCAATAATACGGAAATACAAAAAGTTGAGGTTAATATGGACAGCTCAAAATGAGCTGTACGATTCTAAAGACAAAGGGCTTCTTTGTGTTTCCTCAACGTAAGCAAAGCGGAAAAGGACTCCAGATCTATTCCAATTCTCGAACTGGCCAGAATATTGTTTGTGGTTGGTGTTAAATACACGGACATGTCATCGATATCAACCCTGCCGAAAATGGTCGATTAAAACGGATTTAAAAAAATGTAATCCGAATCGATCGGGATTTCTGCACCGAAAATGCGGTATTAAAACCGATTGAAAATAGTCAAATCGAATTTAGTACGCTTCAGGCGAGATTAATGATGGATGATATATCTCCACCTCAATCCAAAATTAATACGATTTCATAAAGTTATAATTAAACCTGTTTTAATACAATTGAATTGGAATTTACCATAGTCAACCCATAGGTAAAAATAATCCCTTTTAATAAAAAATGTTATCATTTCGCAGATGAAAAGTAAATTGATTTTATGTAGTGTGAAGTCGGATTTGCTGTTATCATGAGTCACAATCAATTATTGAATCGGTGTTTCTACAATTGGAACGGACTCAGTTGTTAAAAAAACAAATATACTATTTCTCCGCAGAGGGTCCGCCTTATATCCCCGCTTGACCGCTTTCTACTTCCAGGTTGGCTCGCTCGACCTTCGCCGCGTAGCGACGCCGCCCGGGACTACGCGCGGACGCGCGAGCGCGTGGGCCGCCAAGTTGCGGGTCGCACTATTGTATTGCGGATTGTGCTTAATGTGACGACCTACGGCAGCCACAATATCCATTCGATTATTCGTGTCTATTTGGATTGACAACAATATGGATTAGAATGTAATGATTTTAGATTGGAAATAATCCGCGAAAGCGATATTAAAACCGATTATAGTTCGTTCGGAATTAAAATCGATTACTTTTTAATCCGGGCGCGGATTGAATCGATTAAAACCGATTAAAACGGATTATGTTTTAATCGGTTTTAATCGACCATTTTCGGCAGGGGAGCCACGGAATCGGGCCGAAATGTGCAAGTAAATCCCAGCACTGGTGTAAAGCATGACAATCGCTAAAAAATCCATTGTCGTCCAACGGTTGCTTTTTTTCTCGTGTTCTGGATTATTGGAATTACGACATTAATGTCTTAATAGTTTCATATTTATGATTCTTTAAACATAACAGCGCGACCAGGTTTTACATTATCGCCAGTATCCTTCGCGTCAGATACATGTTTCGTTTTGATTTCGACTACCATTAAAGTATCGATGTTATTCGAGAAAGACATTATTCTATATGATCTCCGCTACAAGGAGTGACGCATTAGAATTTTAATGAACTGACGATTATTAAATCTATATATGTATAGCGGGCCGAAATCGCGACGCCTTTGCCAAAATCGTTCGCGGCAGATACATTCTTCGCTTACATCTCGTCTACCGTTAATGATATCGATGTTGCTCAAAAAAGACATTATTCTACATAATCTCCGTTACTAGAATTGACGCATTAAAATTTTAAAATGAATAAACTTACGATTAATAAAGCTCTAAAACCTGCCGAAATAGCAACACCTTTGCCGAAATCGTTTGCGTCAGATACATTCTTCGCTTAGATCTCGTCTACTGTTAAAGATATCGATACTATTGGAGAAAGACATTATTCTATATGATCTCCGCTACAAGGATTGACGCATTAGATTTTTAAAATTAATAAGCTGTCGATTATTAAAGCGATATAGCGGGCTGAAATCTCGACGTTATATAGGGCTGTTCCGCCTTTATAATGAACACAATTTAGAAAAACAATTCTTAAAATATTAATGGCGTAATTTAAATAGCACACAGTAAAATAATGTAGTTCTTGAACAACGCGTCAATTTCTTTAAAAATTGCTGTGATTTAAGGGATAGATCCATTTGACGCGAAGGACCCAGGTAAAGGCGACGCGATTTTGGCCCGTTGTATTGCTTTAATAATCGTAGCTATCAATTTTAAAATTTAATGCGTCACTCCTTGTAGCGGAGATCATATAGAATAATGTCTTTCTCAAATAACATCGATACTTTAATGGTAGTTGAAATCAAAACGAAACGAATGTATCTGACGCGAAGGATACTGGCGATAATGTAAAACCTCGTCGCGCTGTTATGTTTAAAGAATCATAAATATGAAACTATTAAGACATTAATGTCGTAATTCCAATAATCCAGAACATGAAAAAAAGCAGCCGTTGGACGACAATGGATTTTTTAGCGATTGTCATGCTTTACACCGAAGTCGTTCTTCTTCTTCCTTTGTTTTTATGGCCACATCCGATCTAACCCTGCCGAAAATGGTCGATTAAAACGAATTTAAAAAAATGTAATCCGAATCGATCGGGATTTCTACACCGAAAATGCGGTATTAAAACCGATTGAAAATAGTCAAATTGAATTTAGTACGCTTCAGGCGAGATTAATGTTGGATGATATATCTCCACCTCAATCCGAAATTAATACGATTTCATAAAGTTATAATTAAACCTGTTTTAATGCAATTGAATTGGAATTTACCATAGTCAATCCATAGGTAAAAATAATCCGTTTTAATAAAAAATTTTATCATTTCGCAGATGAAAAGTAAATTGATTTTATGTAGTGTGAAGTCGGATTTGCTGTTATCATGAGTCACAATCAATTATTGAATCGGTGTTTCTACAATTGAAACGGATTCAGTTGTTAAAAACAAATATACGATTTCTCCGCAGAGGGTCCACCTTATATCCCCGCTTGACCGCTTTCTACTTCCAGGTTGGCTCGCTCGACCTTCGCCGCGTAGCGGCGCCGCCCGGGACTACGCGCGGACGCGCGAGCGCGTGGGCCGCCAAGTTGCGGGTCGCACTATTGTATCGCGGATCGTGCTTAATGTGACGACCTACGGCAGCCACAATATCCATTCGATTATTCGTGTTTATTTGGATTGGCAACAATATGGATTAGAATGTAATGATTTTAGATTGGAAATAATCCGCGAAAGCGATATTAAAACCGATTATAGTTTGTTCGGAATTAAAATCGATTACTTTTTAATCCGGGCGCGGATTGAACCGATTAAAACCGATTAAAACGGATTATGTTTTAATCGGTGTTAATTGACCATTTTCGGCAGGGAAGGTCCTGCTGGAAGCTTGTTTTTAATTCTGTTACGAAAGTCAATCGGGTTATCCAGAACAAGTATCTGAAAGAAAGAAAGATCGAAGCTTACTGTTGAATATGACACCTTGTAGCGCTTCTATGTTCGCACATGCGCGTCGTGCTTACTCCCTAGAGTCGTGTGCTGCACTTTACATTCCTTTCAATTTTTTTTATTCTTATTCGTCACGTCACGTTGCGGTGTGTAAAATCACTCTTTCTGTGCTCATATCTTTTCAGTCACACATTTTCTTGATTCTGTTATATTGAGTATTAATTATATGTATTTAACCACAAAAGTATAAAGTGAAATCCTTTATTTAACCATGCGCAACACTTACATCCCAAGATTCTTCAAGAAACATAAAGGAATTATTCAGGGAGTTCCCTTGCACGCTAGAAGAAATCTTAGCTCCCGTTTATTGTGAAAATAATTTCATTGCAGAAAATGCATTTTGCCTTAAACCTCGTAATAGAATGTCAGGCAAATCAGGCAAGTGTCAGGGAGGATTCGAATAGTGTTTGTCTTGAATTCAAGTATTGCCAGACTTCATTAAAATCTGGAGAATCAGCATTCCAGTTCATCCTTATATTCCAGTAAGGATCTGTTACAAATGTGGTTCTATTGGTCACATGAGTAAAATGTGTGAAAAAGAAGAAAAGTGCCTTAATTATGGAAAAGTCCATAAAATCAGTAAAGAGAATAGATATACGGCGGAGAAGTATTGTATAAATTGTGGTGGTCCTCATTTTACACTAGACAAAAGCTGTCCGGCTTATATTAGACATTCTAATATCTTGAAAACCATGGCTATAGAAATAATATCTCCTTTTCGGAAGTCAGGAAACTGATAGATGATCTACCCAACAACACGCCGTACTCCTCGCAATCATCAAACCCTCCTGTTGCTATCATGTCGGTAAAACATTTCCCAACTCTTCCTCAATCCAAAGATCTCAAGAATTTCGTATCTCATGGGAGATACTCTTACGCCAGGAAGGCCTCAGCGGAGCAATCAAGGTCGAATGTGGATCGCCCCCCCCTTCCTCAAGGAAACATCACAGATGACAGAAATTGTTAAAGCTATTATAAGTATTATTGAAAATTCTCTACAAGATTTCCCTGGCAGAGAAACGTTGTTTAAAACATTACATTCTAAAGTGTCTCATATTTCCTTCCCTCCTTCTGAGGAGACCATTAAATCGATAACATGAAAATTTTACAATGGAATTGTAGAAGTCTCAAAGCAAAGATAGTTGAGTTTTCATATCAAATTATAAACTGCGATATTGCAATTTTGTCCGAAACATGGTTAACCTGTCTCGACTTTGTAATTATCAAAGTTTTCGATATTATAAGAAAAGATCGAATAGGTCGTAGAGGCGGAGGAGTTACAATACTTATTAAAAAAGGTCTCAAATATAATTTTAAAAATGTATTTGACTATAATAATTCTTTAGAAGTATGTGCTGCGGACATCTCCTTCGGTAAACTAACTATTGTTTCATGTTACAGACCACCAGATAGTCCTAGAATTGGAATCCTCGATTGGAGATCCTTTTTCGATCAATTTCAAGATAAATGCATCGTTGGTGGTGATTTTAATGCCCATTACACTAGTTGGGGTGATGACAAATGTTGTCCGGTGGGTTATTCTATAGTGAAAAGTTTGTTCGAGTTAAGGTTTGTATGTTTAAATTCTGGTTCTTCCACATTTTGTAGTTCGATTGATCCGGGTTCTGAATCATGTATCGATCTTTCTTTTTCGAGCTCGAACTCTGTTTGAACTTAGAGTGGTCCATAGATAATGATACTTGGGGAAGTTGTAACAATGCACCCCCCATGGTGACACATTGTTACCCGGCAGTAGACCGCCGGAAGTCTGCCGCCCGGCGAACATCGGCCGGGCAGGGGCAGAGGCGCCGAGCGCCCATTTTTAAACATTAAATACACCGTTGCGATAAACAACCGTACGGCCGTTATACGGCCGCCGAGATTCGGAAAGCCGAATACCGCCGAGCGCTGCCGTGAACGCCCGAGCGACATCCGCCGAAACGCCGCGCCGTTTCGCCCAGGCGAGGTGACGTATTACCGAATTACCTGCCGAAAAACAATACGTCATTATCCTCACCCGGGGGCGAACGACGCGGGTACCGTTAATCGCTCGGGTATATAACGGCAGCCTTTTTAGATCCAGGCACCAGATTTACCAGAATCGTACCAGAAACCGAATCCGCTCGAGCTGTACGCTCGAGACTTTCCTGATCCGATCCTAAGAAATCTCAAACACGACGGAACGCGAGGTTGACGAGTGCGCAGCCTCCGCCGAGCATTCTCGGCTTCCGAACCGCTTTACGATCAGTTGAAATCCAGGATCGCTTCTCTCGAAAGTTCTCGAGAAAACGATCTAACTTCCAACCGATCCGACCATTCGAACCGTGGGCTGGCGAGTTCGCCACCCCGTTGAGTTTTCTCAACACCGTTGGTCAACTCCGTACTCCGCGTGCGAAACAAGGGACAGCGAGTTCGCTGCCCGTTCGAGATTTCTCGATATCGCACGCATCTCATAACATCTGGGAATACGCGATATTAATAGTACCGCATACGTATAAGAAATCCTACGAGGCGATTTAAACCGATTCACACGTTTTTGTGAACCACGCGCACCGTCACAACAAACCGACCACGCGCCCCGCGCCGCCTACCCGGCGTGTTTATATCCGCGTCGCGTATACTACAGCGACTCTCATTGTAAAGATCGCGCAATTCATAACAGCCGCGCCCCGTCAATAACGCATTACTGTCCGCCGCGCACCCGCTCCGCGGGACCGTTATGTATTATTACTCCGCACCGATAGAGGCCTAATAAATTAACAGTTCTTTATAAATTTATTTACATCGTGTGTCTCAAATACTTTCTACGAGCCCTGATCACGACCGAGCGAATCCGCGAGCTCATAAAAAGTACACCCGTTACAAAGTGATCATCTTTCGATCACTATTTCATCGAATTCCAGGATTTCCTCTTATACTTTATTTAAGAAACCTTCCAAACTTTACTCTCTCAAAACTGATTGGAATTTATTTAAGGATAAGATCGAATCAGCGTTTAATGCAGGATTATGTTTAAAAAAAAATTTCCCTAATATATTAACGAGATTTAACGCTCTTATGAATATCATCCTAGATGCAGTCAAGGATGCTACTCCTGGAAAAAGACGTAAGGAAGAAAAGAACTTCTTTCGACACATTCGTCAGTCTCTACCATGTTTATGGCGGAATGAAGAATGTGATGGATTGATTAGCGCTAGGAAAAGTGCGTTAACAAATTTTAAGAGAAATCGTTCATGGAAAAGTTTTATAAATTTAAAAAAATGCGAAGCCAAAGCACGCTCAGGTCTTAGGAAAATTAAAATGACTCATTCCGAGACTTTTATTCAAGCTTACGAAAGGGCCTCTCAAAGATATGGTCTACGGTTACTGGTACTACTTAAAGGTTTTAAAAACAGATGGAATTATCAAGATAATAATAATATGTATAACCCTCAAAAAGAATCTAATGTTAGAGAATTAATTTTGGACTTGTGTCCTCCCTGGGTTGCCTCCGCCCCTCCCATCCTCGATCAACATCTATATGATTCCTTCCTGTATTCTCCTTTTTCACAACAAGAATTAATGTCGTAATTAGGAACTTACGAGTTAAATCAAGCCCAGGCATTGGTGGAATTGATTACTTAATTATCTCTTCTCTTCCCCAAATAGGACTTAATCATCTTCTTGATGTTTTAAATGACATCCCCACTCGGCATGTAATATTGCTGAAATACTGACATGTTCGGAAACGGTACAGAAATATTTCATTAATATTTCAATTGTAACTTTGCATCCGAAATATTTCGGAAATGTATCATGTTTTTTAAAATATTGCATTTGCAATATTTCTGAAATCTTTCAGAAAGTCCTTTTGTAACTAGTATTAAGGTTATAGTTTATTTGCTTACCGCTATGCGGCGCGCTATTCACTGTTTGTACCCGTATTCAAATTTTTGTCATGAGCGTATATAAAGCCTGCAAAATGCGGTTAATAATATTATAATTATTTTTACCAGTTTAATTTCTGATGAGATTTCCGTACCGGGAAATTCAGATATTGAACTGATTTTTAGAAAATCGGACAGATAAATGTCCGATTTTTACTTATTCGGACAATTTCTGTCCGAATCAGTGAAAATCGTTCGTTATTATCTGCTTAAAATATAAAACAGAAATTAACTTCCATATAAATAAAATCTTTAATTTTATAAATTAAATTATTTAAATTTATCTATAATATATATCACATTAATGTATATTTTTATATATTATTACTGTAATTGATTTTAGTTTTGCCGTCAAACAAACATCAGAAAATGACGTCTCGTGGATGTGACATATCGACATCATTTTCGGATCTTATGAGACCTAACTTAGGATATGTAAGTGATCATTTTGTGACCAAAATTTACCGTCATTATGACGTCAGTTCGCTACTTGGAATATGTTTCAGAAATATTTCAGTAATATTACCGAAATATTGCTGAAATGTTTTAGCAAGGTTGCATTTGAAATGATTGCGGACATTGAAACATTGCAGAAATGTTGCAGAAACGGACGTGAAATATTTCTGTAATATTGTTGAAAGGTGTAATATTTCAAATGGAATATTGCAGCAATGTATCAGAAATATTACATGCCGAATGGGGATCTTTACGTCTGGGA
The DNA here is from genome assembly GCA_907163055.1 of Formica aquilonia x Formica polyctena. Classification (NCBI taxonomy): domain Eukaryota; kingdom Metazoa; phylum Arthropoda; class Insecta; order Hymenoptera; family Formicidae; genus Formica; species Formica aquilonia x Formica polyctena. The sequence goes on from CAJQTV010000592.1 coordinate 35,046, forward strand.
TATTTCCTCCGGAATGGCAAAGATTTTTAATTTGTTTTATACCAAAAAATGACAAAAATAAAATGAGACCTATCTCGTTGGCGTCCTGTGTTAGTAAAATACTTGAAAAACTTATCTGTAATCATTTGATTTGGTGGGTTGAATTTTTTAACGTTATTCCAAACTCTCAGTTTGGTTTTCGCCGAAATAGATCTTGTATTGATAACATATCTCTCTATTCTATATTCTTCTATTATTAAATCATTCAAACTAGGTACAACTACATCATCTTTATTCTTAGGCATTAAAGGAGCCTACGATAATATGTTTCCTGACATTCTGATCAATTTATTAATTAAGCTAAAATTCCCCCATTCACTCTTAAATTTATATATAATTTAATTTCTTCACGTCAACTTTTTTGCAGATATGATGAAGTGGATGAGGTCTTATGGACTTTCAAAGGCCTTCCACAGGGTAGTGTCTTGAACCCCATTTTATATACCTTATATGTTCTTGATGTGTCGCTCTTGAAAGATTCAAACTGTAATTTTTTGCAATATGCAGATGATGTGGTTATCTTTTCATCTATGAATTCTACTCAAGAGAAACTAAATATCTTGGACGAAAGTATTAATAGAGTGAATGCTACATTGAATAACTTAGGATTGGAATTATTCTCAGAGAAAACCAAACTTTGTATCTTTTCTTTTGGTAAAAGTTTTAATGATAATTTAGGAATTCACTTTAAGGATTCGTTTATTAAAAAATCTAGGAAGATCAAATTTTTAGGTCTTAACTTAACGTCGACTTTGAACTGGACCCCTCATATTGACCATATTTGTAATAATTGCTAGAATCCTCTTAAAACTATTAAATGTCTTATTATTAGACACACCTGGTGGGATGCAGATCCTCGATAGTTAATTAACCTATATATCGTTCTAATTCGTTCTAGGGTTGAATATGGGGGTTTTTTACTTCATAAACTATCTAAAAGTTCTTCTCTGAAATTAAATCAGATTCAATATAAAGCGCTTAGACTCGCTTTGGAATTGAGAAATTCAACTCCCACAAATGTAATATTGGCAGAGGCCAAAGAGCCTCTTTTGGCTATTCGACTAGATTATATCTGCAAAAATTTTTTAACTAGAACTTGTGCTAATCCTAATCACCCACTGGGTTCAATTTTAGAATCGATTATAGACATTGAAGATAACCCCACTATAATCAACAGATTTTTGGATATTCCTTTGGTTATTAATTACAGAATTGTGAAAAATTACTCTCATCTTTTGGAAAAGGATTCAAGACCATTGGGTTTCTCCAAGAGCTTCGGGTCGATCTCGCATATACCTCTTGTTGACTTAGAATCTGGACATTACCTTTCCACCGTTTGTCAGCCTGATTTAGTATTTAGAGATAAATTTGCCGTTGAACTTGAGAATTCCTTCTGTTTATTTACGGATGGCTTGAAACAAAAGGAGGCCAATTTCACTGGGTTGACTATTACCAATCTTGACGAATCTGTATCAAAACTTTTCAGAGCTCCGAACTTCATTCCTATTTTTACGGTTGAAGCAATGGCCTTATTAGGGGCCATTGGGATTATCCGTGAAAGGAGAATCAAATCCGTCACAATATTTTCTGATTCAAAATCAGTCCTTTCTGAATTATCTCATTTTGATATCTCTGGCAAGAAATCTCATTTTATATCTAAAATTAGAGAGGACCTCCTCTCTCTAAAAAAGCTCGGGATTTGACATAAAATTGGTTTGGATCCCCGCATAAAGGAATTCGAGGTAACGAGTTAGCTGATCGCAAAGCTAAAGTAGCAGTCAGATTAGATATCGATACCAAAGTCGGCATTCCCACTCGGGATTTCGGACTTTTGTGGAAGGATCAAATGTTTGAAAATTTCTTTGATTGGTGTAAGACTTCTGGTTCTGATCGTGGATCTTTCTATTTTAAGAATTACTTTTCATTTTCCAGGTGCAGTTGGTTTCATAAAATATTACTTTGTAAGAAAACAGTCATAAGAGCATATGTAGATTGAGAAGTTCACATACGTCCCTTAACGAGAGCTTATATAGATTCCATATTGTAGACTCCCCGCTTTGTGTATCATGCAACCAGCTGGAAACTGCCAACCATGTTTTTTGGGAATGTCCGTTATCTGATCGAGAAAGGATCTCACTGCTGGGGGAGGTGTGCAGGATCTATAATACACTGTCTTTGCCAATTGAATCCATTTTACCGGACTTAAACAATGATATGGTGAGTTCGTTGAAATCATTTTTTATGAATATTTAGAAAAGAATTTGATCATTAAAAAAAAAACTTTCTATATATTTGAAACCTATGGTTTTCACCTATTAAGTGTGTTTTAATATGTTTTTCTGTATTTATTTTTGCGTATAGTTATGTTACGAATCAAATATTTATGTAGCATTCATTACATAAAATTACTTTTACTTATGAATTAAGTATTTAGATGTAATTCTAGTTATAGATATTCGATATCCTTTACCATTTCATGCATCGCTCTATCGCTCGTTTTCAGCGATATAGTGACGTCACGTAATCGTTAGCGACGTGATTTTGTAGTTAGATTTTTCCAACTACAAGCGATATTAGCTAGCAACAACTTTGAAATTTAGAAGTCAAATGAATAATCAAAGGGTAAGTATAATTTTATAATGAATATATTAAACATGTATAATAATAATATTATATAATGTAATTTTTATATGTAATGAAAATGTACATATAAATCTGTTGATATAGGTTATGTCAAAAATATAAAAATCTTTTGTGTAACGGCAAGAGAAAGCATTGAAATAAATTAAATATTTTTTGTAGAATGAGTCTTATGTTCAAACATGCGGATTATGTGAAACTATATGTAATGAGGATGAAGTATCAACACATAAATATCTTGAAGAATATTCTAATTTTATTACGGATGAGAATTTGTATTTTTATCCTGTATTAGGTTAAATGTTTATATTCATAAACTTTATTTTAATTACAACAATAATATTAAATTTTTCTTATAATGTTTTTAGATGATGGAGTAATTATTGTAAGAAGAAGTTTGATACAAGGCACTGAAACAATAGCATCTGTACCTTTCCACGATGATAATCTAAATAAGATTAATATTGCAAAAAATTTTATTATAGTACAAAAAATTTTGAAACACCATAAATGACTTGTTACATTTATTGTATGATATATGTTGTTTTTTATTTCAGAAAATATTCAACCCACTAGTAATAACAATTTAAATCAAAAGAATGCAAAGGAAAGATTATCACCTGAAGAAGAGATTTTTTTTATATAAAATAATAAATTATATAGTACTATTTCCAACATTAATGATGGAGAGAACAGCAGCAGTAATATTTGCAAGAATATTGAAGATAATCAAGATACGAGTATATCAGGAGGAATTAAATAATTATCATACATTATTTCCAAATTAAATATTTTTCAAATTAAAATTTTTTATTATTTTCTTAAGATGATCGCGTAAGAAAGAAAAGGCGTACGTCAGAACCCGACAACCATTTGGAACGTATAACAAATGCATTAAGCCAACCGCTTCCTAATGTTATTCTTCCACCACCACCTCAAGAAAACCATATAGATGCATTTTTAAAATTGTTTGGGTATAATTTAAGAAGGTTATCACCAGAGAAACAAGATGAATGGATACAACGATATTTGCAACTATTTTACGAAATGTTAAAAGATAATTCTTAAAATATTGATATATTCCTTCTTTTTTAATATTCTACCATTCATATTTTATTTTTTGACAAATAATTAATAATATAATAATATAGTTACTAATATCCCATATAACATTGGACATTTTGTGAATATACATTTTACTTCCATGATATGAAAATAATATCCTGTATGTTGAATGTTCATACATTTGATCAGGGTTGGGAAGTAACGCGTTACTTGTCACGTCGTTACCGTTACAGTTACTTTTTTTCGGTAACGATCGTTACTTTTTTCCGTTTGTAACGGTAACGGTAACGTCGTTACATTTTTACAGTAACGGTAACGAATTAGCTGTTACTTTTATCGTTATTTTTTGGTTCTTTATTATCTTATATCTATTCAATAGATAGATGTATTTTTTGAAAAATATTTTGTAGCCTTCTATCATAGGCTGCATTCTAATAGTCACTGCCAGTACTGAAAATCTATAGTAACGTAAATTATAGATTTTACAATACTGGCAGTGAATATTGGAATACACTCTTAATAATATCAATATTTCTCTTATCAATATTTAAAAACAATGTTTGATAAAAATTTTCGACAAAATTGAAATTTGTAAATTACAATTTAAATTTCTATAAAGATAAGTGAATTAAAAAGTAAAGATATTAACATAAAAAATTAGAATCATTAAATAAGTTTCTTCTATAAAAAAAGTCATTTGTACCGAGAAGTGTGCGTTTTGAGTAGATATGTATCGCACGTATTGTTGCCATTTTACCGCGTGTCTGATTGGTTGTCGAGTTGCGCGGCGAGCTTGTTGTATTTACGCTTGCTTCACTCGTGTCGTTTGACAGTTTGACAGTTTATGTCTTTTGACAGTTTGACAGTTAAAGAAAATAGAGTTAAAGAAAACAAAGTTAAATATATTTAATTAATATAGAGAGAAAAAGGAAGAAGGAAAGACGAATAAAAGAGAGAAAGAAAGAGAGAGAGAAAGAGAGAGAGTTAGAATTAAAGAAGAGGAAGTACAAGCAAAAGAAAGGGAGAGAGACAAAAGGAAAAAAGAAGGAGAATAAATCTAATATCCGGTAATAATATTGTTTAGTATTATTAAATATATTGTTAATTATCATTAAGAAATATTATTAAAAATTATTAATATTATGTATTTTATTTTATTATAAAACAGAGAGAGAAAGAGAGAAAGAAAGAGCGAAGGCAAAAATGGATAGTTTATTTAAAATTAAAGAAGAGGAACAATAAGCAGTAGAGAAAAAGAGAGAGAGAGAGAGAGAGAGAGAGAAAGTTAAAATTAAAGAAGAGGAAGTATAAGCAAAAGAGAGGAAAAGTGAGAGAAAGAGACAGAAGGAAAAAAGAAGGAGAATAAATATAATATCAAGTAATAATATTGTTCAGTATTATTAAATATATTATTAAATATTCCCAAGTAACACAGTCTGGTTATATTCGCTGCGACAGTAAAAATGTGGCTAATATAACGTCCTGCCAGCCTTAATTACAGCTATTTGGCAATAAATGTTATTTTGCTGGACTTTTGACTGCAAAAGCGCTGTGACAGCTAATAAAAAATCAAAAACGCAGCCACAGCTATTTTAGCTGTATTAATAGCTGTAAAATCACTGTGACAGCAATCAAATAAACCAAAACTAGCCGCAACGATTTTATCTGCATTAATTGGTATGAAGTCGCTGTGACAGCAATAACAAAAGCCAAAATTTAGCCACAGCTATTTTAGCTGTATTAATAGCTCTAAAGTTGCTGTGATAGCGATCAGAGAAACCAAAACTAGCCGCAGCGATTTTAGCTGCATTAATTGGTATGAAGTCGCTGTGACAGCAATAACAAAAGCCAAAATTTAGCCACAGCTGTTTTAGCTGTATTAATAGCTCTAAAGTTGCTGTGATAGCGATTAGAAAAACCAAAACCAGCCGCAGCGATTTTAGCTGCATTAATTGGTATGAAGTCGCTGTGACAGCAATAACAAAAGCCAAAATTTAGCCACAGCTATTTTAGCTGTATTAATAGCTGTAAAGTTGCCGTAATAGCGATCAGAAAAATTAAAATTAGCTGCAGCGATTTTAGCTGCATTAATGGATATGAAGTCGCTGTGATTTGTATGTCACAGCGAAAGTCAAGAATAACGTGACTATCAGTTTTATATTTAATTTAGCATATATCAGCGATGGTCAGCGGACCCATGCGTTCATTTATGCGGCTCTAAAATTATTATTTAAGGATGTGTGTAGTTCTGTAATCACTGTACTTATATAAATTTGCGTCCGCTCTAGTATACTTTATATGTTATAAATTGTAATAATTTGCAACGATTATATAATCTTTAAATTTGATTTAAGTTTAGTAAGGCAAAGGTTCCGGGTTGTCAAAGGTTCAATACCAGTTGAAACCAAACATTTTTTTTAATACTCTTTTCAATCTTTTTATATAATTTTAAAATTAAAATTTAACTTTCATTGAATATAAATTTACATATGAAAAACATTATCCGTTTATTAGTTTGTTTATCTTTATTACTATCATTGCCGTAATGTGGCTATGACAACATCTTTACAGCAAAATAGTTGTGCAGCCAAATGGCTATGACAACGTCTTTATAGCAAAATAATTGCGCAGCCAAATGGCTATGACAATGTCTTTACAGCAAAATAGTTATGCAGCCAAATGGCTGTGACGTCGTTTTCAAAGCCTAAAAATGTTGTCCCACTTTTGCTGTCACAACTTTATCAGAACATCACAATGACGTTGTGGCAGTAGCTGTGGTAGACAAAAATGCTGCAGTTTAAGTTGCGACAACGTTATCGCAGACGTTTTAAAGCTTCATGTACTACTTGGGTTATTAAAAATTATTAATATTATTTAATTTATTTAATTTTAAGAGAGAGAAAAAGAGAAAGAGAAAGAAAGAGCGAAGGCAAAAAAGTATAGTTTTAAAATTAAAGAAGAGGAAAAATAAGCAAAAGACAGAGAGGGAGAGGGAAAGATAGAAAGAGAAAGAGAGAGAGAGAGAGAGAGAGAGTTAAAATTGAAGAAGAGGAAGTATAAGCAAAAGAAAGGGAGGGAGATAGAAAGAGACAGAAGGAAAAAAGAAGGAGAATAAATATAATATCAGGTAATAATATTGTTTAGTATTATTAAATATATTGTTAAATATTATTAAGAAATATTATTAAAAAATATTAATATTATCTATTTTATTTAACTTTAAGACAGAGAGAGAAAGAGAGAAAGAAAGAGCGAGGGCAAAAAAGGATAGTTTATTTAAAATTAAAGAAGGGGAACAATAAGCAGTAGAGAAAGAGAGAGAGAGAGAGAGGGGGAGAGAGTTAAAATTAAAGAAGAGGAAGTAGAAGGAAAAGAGTGGGAAGGAAAGAGAAAGAGACAGAAGGAAAAAAGAAGGAGAATTATCATAATATCAGGTAATAATATTGTTCAGTATTATTAAATATATTGTTAAATATTATTAAGAAATATTATCAAAAATTTATCGCGAGTGGGGTTAGTAAATATTCATTGATATTTATTCTTGGATTTGGAAAATATATTTAAAGTATATTTAAAATTGCATGTTTGATTGATGTTCGATGATGTGAATCGAATGTGGTCGAATGAGTGAGAGAGAGGGGGGAGAGGGGGGAAAGGAGAGGAGAGGAGAAGAGAGGAGAGGAGAGAAGAGGAGAGAGGGAGAGAGAGAGAAGGAAAAAAGGAGGAGAAGAAATATAATATTAGGTAATAATTTTGTTCAATATTATTAATTATATAGTTAAATATTTATAATAAATATTGTTAAATGTTATTAATATTATTTATGTAATTTCATTTTAAGAGAGAAGGACAGATAGAAAGAGAGAGAGAAAGAAAGAAAGAAGAAGGAAAGAAAGAAGCTTTATTTAAAATTACAAAAGAACAAGAATAAGCAAAAGAGAGGGAGAAAGAGAGAGAGAGAAAGACAGAGAGACAGAAGGGAAAGAAAAGGAGAAGGAATATAATATTAGGTAATATAATATTGTTTAAAATTATTAAATATATTATTAAATATTATTAATGTTATTTATGCTACTTAATTTTAAATGTCATAGTATATTGATATTTATTTGTGAATGTATTAAATTAATATATTTAAAATATATTTAAAAATGCGTATCGATGATGTGAGTCAAGTATGATCGAGTGAGTCGAGTTCGTTCGTATATTGTGAGCAAGGCTAATAGTAATATTTGAATTAATAGTAATATAATTCAATAAGAGAAAATAATCTATTGCTTACGAGAAAATAACTTCTTTTATTTTATGTAGAATATATCGTGTTTGATAAAAATACAATATATTTAATTTCTTGCATTTGTTAATTCTTAAATTTCCTTAAATTTTCATGCAAATAAAATGTCTTAGTATATTGATATTTATTTGTGAATATATTAGATTAAGTTAATATAGAGAGAAAGAGGAAGAAGGAAAGACGAATAAAAAAGAGAGAGACAGAGAGAGAAGGAAGAGAAAGAAAGAAGTTTTATTTAAAATTAAAGAAGCAAAAGACATGGAGAAAGAGATAGACAACAGGAAAAAAAGAGAAAGAATATAATATCAGGCAATAATATAAATAAATATATATTGTTGAATATTAAATATAATATTAAATATTATTAAATATTATTAAATTGTAACGATGCATCCCCCCATCGTTACTGAACCGTACCCGGCCGCCGATCCGCCGGAAGTCCGCTGCCCGACAAACACCGGTCGGGCAAATGCGGAGGCGCCGAGCGCCCATTTTTAAACGATAATAGAAACACGCGCTTAGTAAACCGCCGTTAGGCGCGCGTAAACATCTCGAATCGACGACGCGCTCGGGTAACCGACCCGACCTGTACCGAAAATACCCGAGCCGCGCGCGCCGCTTCGAGATATTACCGTGAGAACAATACGCAAATTACGCAGACGCGCGCGCCGGAGAATTAGTATAAATAGAGCGCGTTTCTAATTATCGGGACCATTACACCGACATTGCGTACCCGCACACACACATTGTACATACTCGCATCTATACTTTATCCGTAGGCGCACACATACATTGTCCGTTCTCACACTCGCCCCTCGTCTCGCGCGCACATACATTCACACACCTCGTACACCTATACATACACTCACGCTGTACCAACACACATTTACACGCAATAAATTACATTTTTACCAACCAACCAATCGCATTCGTGTCTCGATACCGCTTTCCCGAACCCAGGATCCCGACCGAGTTATCCGTCACCCGCCTCGCGAAAGCGGCAATGTTACATTGGCGTCCGAACAGGGACCTGCTTCCAGTCCGTACCGAGACACGAACCCTACCTTAACGAGACGAGAGAATAGTAAGACCTGACAATGAAGGGTTGGATTTATAATCTACCCAAAGCGCAGCTGGTCGAGGACGCCGTCAGCCGGGGCGTGGACACGTCCGGAACGTTCGACGACATCCGCCGACGAATGTCCGCGTACGTCGAGGCGCACCCCGAAGAATTCGGGGCTCAGGGCGACGAGCCCACGCCCGCGGCCAATACACCGCCGCACACCGTACCACCGAATCACACCGCGACCCCCGCGCCCCCCAATAGCTCCGAAGTATTGTGTCAAATGCGCAAATGGGGGTGTCATTTCGACGGACGCGACCCGTTAGACTTCCTCGAACGCTTAGAGGAGTTGAAGGCCGGACACCGATATCCCGATACCTCGATGTTGCTGGGGCTCCCCGAGTTACTGCGGGGAGATGCGCTCCGGTGGTGCCGAAACACACGCCATCGGTGGCAGACCTGGGGGGACTTTGAACGCGCATTTCGCGCGCAATTCCTGCCCCGCCGATACCAGGCCGTCTTCCTCCGCGAAACCGCCGACCGCTGCCAACAGCCGGGGGAGAAATTTAAGAAATACGTCGCAGACATACTCACGCTGATGCGCCGGGCCGGCGGATTTACGCCGGAAGAAGAGTACGAGCGCGTCTATCAAAACATGCGACCAGAGATAAAGCGGCTCATCACGTACGACGAAAACGGCGTCGTAGACGACTTTCAGGCGCGAGCCACCGAGCTATAGGAAATCGACGAACAGTGCGCGGCCGAACAAACGCACCGCCGACCAGAAACGTCAAAACCGATCGTCGCCGCCGCCTACAACCGGGAGGAGTGTTGTTGGCGGTGCAAACAACGCGGTCACACCCGTTTCAACTGCAAACGCCCGCCGCGAAAATTCTGTTCACGGTGCGGCAAAGACGGCGTGCTAACCCAACAATGTCACCCGCCGGCGGGAAACGACGAGCGGGCCGGGGCCACCACATCAGCCGCCAGAACCCCGAACCCCGCATCCCATTCACGCCGCGGCCGCACATACGCGTCCAAGTAGATCAAAACCGATACGACGCCTTACTCGACTCGGGGTCCGAAATATCCTTCGTTAACGACAAAACGGCCACCCACGCACAACGAGGGGGTCACGCAATCGACCGGCACGAAGGAGACGTACAACTCGCGAACGGCGAAACCACCCGGCACCATCACCTTGCCAGTCCGCATCGGGAATCGCATGTACCAGCACGACTTCGCGATCCTGCCGAACCTCGAGAGCCCGATATTAATCGGCACGGATCTTTGGGCACGCACCGGCATCCGCCTTGCCCCGCCTCGATATACTCCCCGAGTGAACGCACCCGCGCTGCACGGAACGACCGGGGGACTGACACCGCAAACCGTCACGGAAGAAAGACGACTAAAGAACTTCCTCGAACACGAATTGACGAAATTCGCGAACATCCAGGGCCCGACCGACCGCGTACAGCACGAGATACGGTTGCGAGACCCGACGCCGATCAAACAACGCTACCGACCACGCAACCCTGCGATGCAAGCGGTCATCGACCGGGAAGTAGCCGAGATGGAGGCCGCCGGCGTCATTGAACCATCCAAAAGGGCGTGGAGCTCGCCCGTAGTACTCGTCAAAAAGAAGGACGGAAAGTACCGTTTCTGTATCGATTTCCGCAAGGTCAACGATGCCACGGAGATAGATGCATACCCGTTACCGCAAGTAGTCGCGACACTCGACAAACTACGTGGCGCGCGATACTTAACAACACTGGACTTAAAAAACGGATATTGGCAAATACCACTCAAACCCGCAAGCCGACCGATCACCGCATTCACGATCCCAGGACGGGGATTGTATCAATTTACGGTAATGCCCTTCGGGCTACACTCCGCACCGGCCACCTTCCAACGGCTATTAGACACGATCATAGGACCAGCCCTCGAACCAAACGTGTTCGTCTACCTGGACGATATTATCATCATAAGCACGACGTTCGAGGAGCACCTGCAATTACTCACCGAAGTTTTCCGCCGACTACGCGAGGTAAGCCTGCGCCTCAACCCGGCCAAGTGCCGCTTTTGCGTCGATCAGTTGAAATATCTGGGGCACGTGGTCGACCGCGACGGGATCCGAACCGACCCCGACAAGGTTAGTGCCGTCGCGAACTGGCCCAAGCCGCAAACCGTCAAGCAAGTCCGACAGTTTCTGGGGATGGCGTCCTGGTACCGGCGGTTTATCGCGAATTTCTCGACCGTCGCCGCGCCGCTCACCCAGCTCACAAAGAAAAACGCACGATGGGCATGGGGATCCGCCGAAGAAAACGCGTTCCGCGAACTAAAACAGACGCTCATTTCGGCCCCCGTACTCGCCTGTCCGGATTTCACGCGCCGATTCGTTTTACAGACCGACGCTAGCACTAGCGGCCTCGGGGCCGTCCTGACACAATACTTCGAGGAAGGGGAGCGCGTGATCGCGTATGCGAGCCGAACGCTCAACAGCGCCGAGCGGAATTATAGCGCCACCGAATTAGAATGCCTCGCGGTTGTATGGGGCATCCGAAGCATGAAGGGCTACCTCGAGGGGTACCCCTTTACCGTATTGACCGATCATCAGTCACTGAAGTGGCTGCAGCGTCTGGAGGCACCCACCGGGAGACTCGCCCGGTGGCTGTTCGAACTCCAACAATACGACCTCGAAGTCAAATACCGGAAGGGCACGCTCAACCGCGTAGCCGACGCCCTATCGCGTCAACCCGAGATTTGCGCCGCAACCACGCGCCGGTGCCGCTGGTATCAGCGCATCGTCCAGGAGGTCAAAGACGAACCAGACAGCTGACCCGATTACCGCATCACGGAAGGGAAACTGTTCCGACACATCTTGCACAGCCTGGATTTCAAGGAGAACGCAGCGGACGAGCAGTGGAAGGAATGCGTATCGAAGGAGCAACGACCAACAGTGATGCGTAATTATCACGACGCACCAACCGCGGGCCATCTCGGAATCGCCAAGACAATCGCCCGAATCGCCGAACACCACTATTGGCCGGGAATGTTCCGGGACATCGCCGCATATGTACGCACATGCGAGAAATGCCAAGCGCACAAAGCGGCTCAGCAACAACCAGCCGGCAAGCTCCATGCAACCGATGTGCAACGACCCTGGGAGCAGGTCACCACCGACCTCGTCGGACCGTTACCATGCTCACGACAAGGCCACACATGGCTCTATGTGATGCAAGATCGGTTCTCAAAGTGGGTGGAATTAACACCTCTCCGCCAAGCCACTGCCAAAGCAGTCACGAAAGCCATCACCGAGAGGGTAATACTCCGACACGGCCGACCAGAAACCATCCTGTCAGATAACGGCACGCAATTTACGTCGAAAGACTTCGACGAACGGCTAAAAACCTTCAACGTGCAGCACAAAACCGCACCCGCGTATGCGCCGCACTGTAATCCGGTAGAAAGAACGAATAGAACCGTCAAAACGATGATCAGCGAATTCGTCGATAAGGACTATAGAGACTGGGACGAACACTTGCCCGCCTTCCAATTCGCGTTCAATACGGCAGTACACGATACCACCGGTTACACACCAGCATATCTGAACCACGGGCGAGAGCTCGTGCCACCGCACCGCACCGCACCAGCAACCGGAGGGCCACCACCAGACACCATCCGAGAACGGTTGGACGATGCATACAAAATCGTCCGCATTCAGTTAGCGAGAGCCTTCCAGAGGCAAGAAAAATATTACAATCTCAGGCGACGCGATTGGAAGCCACGCATAGGAGACTGGGTGTGGAAAAGAGACCACCCGCTGTCCAAGAAGGCCGACAATTTTAATGCGAAACTCGCGCCCAAATACATCGGGCCGCTCGAAGTTCGCCGAATCGTCTCGCCCGTCATCGTAGACCTGAGGAGCAAGCGGGGGAAATGGTACCGACACGTACACGTACAAGACCTGAAAGCCGCCAGAACCAAACAAACCGGCGAAAACAATGCCGAAAACAACAACAGCGGGGACGAAGATGACGATACCCCCACCACCGCCGGGGAGGAATAAACCGCCGAAATCGCAAGCTAACGACACAGACCGCAAAGATGAGTCAACCCGACGACATCCTTGCTGCGATAAACCAGCTCCTGGACGACCCGCTGTTCGCCTACGATCCTCAGCTGCCAGGACCGTCCGACCAGCGAACACCGCCGACGAGCAGCCGTCCGACAACCGGCCCAGCCGCCCGACCACCGAGCCGACCGCCGAAAATCGGCACGCTGATTCAGCGTTCCGACCGGCAGAATCAGCTCAAGATGCAGCAGCTGATGCAGGCTCCACCACCGCCGCCTGCCCACTCGCGTCGACCAGCAAGCACCCCGGCCCGCAAGAGGCCGCGGGAAACCGAGGAGGAAAAGGGCGAAGGAGACCCGCCGCCTCGCCTCCTGATGCCGACGGGACCGCTCCCACCATCGCCGATCCGAGTACAGGTGGAACCCGGCATCATATTTGATGTACCCCACTTCGCGGTACACGTATCGCGAAAATACAAGATCCGGTCACCGCAAGGCCACTGGATAATGCGATTCTCGAAGAACGGAGAATTGAGATACCGCCGCCGGCTAAATTAAGATGCGGGCGAAGTACGCCGAACAACGCGTAACCGAGTCAAATGCCTCAAATTCAGGCATATTCTACGAGGGGGGGGGGGGGTAATGTAACGATGCATCCCCCCATCGTTACTGAACCGTACCCGGCCGCCGATCTGCCGGAAGTCCGCCACCCGACAAACACCGGTCGGGCAAATGCGGAGGCTCCGAGCGCCCATTTTTAAACGATGATAGAAACACGCGCTTAGTAAACCGCCGTTAGGCGCGCGTAAACATCTCGAATCGACGACGCGCTCGGGTAACCGACCCGACCTGTACCGAAAATACCCGAGCCGCGCGCGCCGCTTCGAGATATTACCATGAGAACAATACGCGAATTACGCAGACGCGCGCGCCGGAGAATTAGTATAAATAGAGCGCGTTTCTAATTATCGGGACCAGATCCTCCGATCCGCCAGCGCCTGTAAGACGCCTGAGCTAATTCCGAGATTCTGAACCGCTCAGAGAGAGAGAAAACGGGGTTGGGTGTACTCAGCCTCCGCCGAGAGTTTGCGGCATCTCCGAGAGCGATCCTTCCAAAACCGATTAAAACGAGGCAAACGGGAATGAGCGTACTCGTCCCCGTCGAGAGTACTCGACACCCCGCATAAATCCGACCACCTGCCTGCAACGGCGACCTTCTAGTGGTGGGGAGTTCCCTGCCATCGACGGGTGTTCTCGTCGGCCGTTGCACTCCCGAATTACACGGGGACAGACCATCCCGACGTACTACCGACCGCACTAGACACGCGTATCTAATACGGCCCGACCGCCATTACGACATCGGGACGCGCCATTAAGACGGGAGCTCTAAGTCCCGCGCCGAGGGCCGACCTGCGCCCTACCGCGACACAGATCGACAGCCGAAATCGATACCCGCGTAGAAGAACCGCTCACCGCCCACCGACGCGGCCGCAAAGGACCACCCGACAGCTAACGGCTCCTGCCGGATTTACGCTGCGCGATTAAGAATCGATACGCGACCGAACACCCGAAAACGCGAATCGCGCGGCGCGCAATCGCGGTGCATTGCATGCACCCCCGGCATTGCATACTCGCACACATACATTGCGTCACCGCACACACACATTGTACATACTCGCATCTATACTTTATACGTACTCGCACACCGACATTGCGTACCCGCACACACACAGTGTACATACTCGCATCTATACTTTATACGTATTCGCACACCGACATTGCGTACCCGCACACACACATTGTACATACTCGCATCTATACTTTATCCGTATGCGCACACATACATTGTCCGTTCTCACACTCGCCCCTCGTCTCGCGCGCACATACACTCACACACCTCGTACACCTATACATACACTCACGCTGTACCAACACACATTTACACGCAATAAATTACATTTTTACCAACCAACCAATCGCATTCGTGTCTCGATACCGCTTTCCCGAACCCAGGATCCCGACCGAGTTATCCGTCGCCCGCCTCGCGAAAGCGGCAATGTTACAAAATATTATTAAATACTTTTTAATATTATTAAATTTAATTTTAGTATTAAATATTATTGAATTATATATCAATTTTTTTAAATAATTGAATATTATAATAATTAATAATCTCTTAAATATTTTATTTAAAGTTAAAGAAAAGACAAAGAGAGAGAGAGAGAGAGAGAGAGAGAGAGAGAGAGAGAAAATTAAAGAAGAGGAAGTATAAGCAAAAGAGAGGGAGGGAGAAAGAAAGAGACAAAAAAAAGAAGGAGAATAAATATAATATCAGGTATATTGTTTAGTATTATTAAATATATTGTTAAATATTATTAAGAAATATTATTAAAAATTATTAACATTATCTATTTTATTTAATTTTAAGAGAGAGAGAGAAAAAAGAAAGAAAGAGCGAAGGCAAAAAAAAGGATAGTTTATTTTAAATTAAAGAAGAGAAAAAATAAGCAATAGAGAGAGAGAGGGGGGGAGAGAGAAGAGAGAGAGAGAGAGAGTTAAAATGAAAGAAGAAGTATAAGCAAAAGAGAGGGAGAGAGAGAGATAAAGAGACAGAAAGAAAAAAAAGGAGAATTATCATAATATCAGGTAATAATATTGTTCAGTATTATTAAATATATTGTTAAATATTATTAAAAAATATTATCAAAAATTTATCGTGAGTGGGGTTAGTAAATATTCATTGATATTTATTCTTGGATTTGGAAAATATATTTAAAATATATTTAAAATTGCATGTTTGATTGATGTTCGATGATGTAAATCGAATGTGGTCGAGTGAGTAAGAGAGCGAGAGGGGGGAGGGGAGAGAGAGGGGGTGGAGAGGAAAGAGAGAGAAAGAGAGAGAGAGAGAGAGAGAGAAGGAAAAAAGAAGGAGAATAAATATAATATCAGGTAATAATATTGTTCAGTATTATTAAATATAATGTTAAATATTATTAAATATTATTATATATTATTTAATATTATTAAACATAATTTTAATATTAAATATTATTAAAAAATATATTAAATTTTTTAAATGATTGAATATCATAATAGTTAATAATCTTTTAAATATTTTATTTAAAGTTAAAGAAAAGACAAGAGAGAGAGAGAGAGAGAGAGAGAGAGAGAGAGGGAGGGAGAGAGAGAGACAGAGAGGGAGGGAGGGAGAGAAAGAGAGAGAGAAAGATAAAATTAAAATTAAAAAATTAAAAAAGAGGAGGTACAAGCAAAAGAGAGGGTAGGAGAGAGAAAGAGGCAGAAAAAAAGAATGAGAATGAATATAATATCAGGTAACAATATTGTTAAGTATTATTAAATAAATTGTTAAATATAATTAAGAAATATTATTAAAAATTATTAATATTATTTAATTTATTTAGTTTTAAGAAAGAGGGAGAGAGAAGAGAAAGAAAGAGCGAAGGCAAAAGAAGGCAAGTTTATTTAAAATTAACAAACAGTCAAGATCGATTTCATATTCCTGGAGAAAAATTAACTGCGACTCATGTAATACAACATCAAATACCAACTACAGATGACCATCCAATTAATACTCGTCAATACAGATTTCCGCAAATACATAAGGAAGAAACAAATAAGCAGGTAGAGGAACTCCTAGAAGGAGATATAGTAAAACATTCGCAGTCACCATACAATACGCCTATATGGATTGTGCCAAAGAAAGAAGATTCAAAGGGAAAATAAACGTTGGAGAATGGTCCTCGATTTCCGCGCTTTAAACGATAAAACTATCGGAGATGCTTATCCTTTGCCAAATATTATTGACATATTAGATCAATTAGGAGGAGCGCAATATTTCTCAGTATGTTGTCTTGCGTCCGAATTTCACCAAATAAAAATGGATCCTGCCGATAGTCATAAAACAGCTTTTACTACTCCATTCGGACATTACGAATTCGATCGAATGCTCTTCGGATTACAAAACGCGCCTGCAACCTTTCAACGCTTAATGGATTTAGTACTAACGGGATTACAAGGCGAGGAATTATTTGTTTACATGGATGACATTGTTATTTATGCTACTTCCTTAGAAGAACATGAACGAAAATATAACGCATTAATAGAGCGACTTCGTACAGCTAATTTAAAATTACAACCTGATAAATGTGAATTCTTAAAAACCGAAGTAACATATCTAGGGCATGTAATCGGCAGAGACGGAGTAAAACCAGATCCGAAGAAATTAGAAGTAGTACAACATTTTCCAAGACTAAAAACACCAAAAAATATTAAACAGTTTTTAGGCCTTGCCAGATATTATCGACGATTCATATCAAATTTCTCTAAATTAGCAAAACCACTAACGAATTTATTAAAGAACGATACTCGTTTTGAGTGGACATCTGAACAAGAAGAATTATTCGAAATTTTAAAGCAGAAATTATGTGAAGAACCAGTATTGCAATATCCTGATTTTTCTAAATCATTCATTTTAACCACTGATGCTTCCGGAATAGCCGTAGGAGGAATACTTTCCCAAGGCGAAATAAACAAAGACCGACCGATTGCTTACATCTCTAGAACCCTCACAGACAATGGATTGAAATACGACACATACGAAAAGGAAGCATTGGCCATAATTTATTGCGTCAAACATTTTCGACCGTATTTATATGGAAGAAGATTTACACTTATCACAGATCATAAACCATTAATGTGGTTCAAAAACGCGCAAGATGCTAATATGCGAATACTCCGTTGGAGATTAAAATTATCAGAGTGCGATTACGATGTAATATACAAAGCCGGCAAAACTAATGTAAATGCAGACGCTTTATCGAGAAACCGTATAAACCTAGAGGAAATTGATGGCAAAATAATAAAAGATCGAAAATTGCTAAATCCAAACAACCCTGAAGATGCACAATTAATTGCTGAATTATTAGAAAAATCTGATAACGAAGAAGAAGAAGAAGAAAACGATGATTTCCATTTATATCTTTCGGATAACGAAGAAACAGAAGAAATAACATCGGAAAATTATTTATTTGACAATACTACGGATACCTTTCCGTTTACACCTGCAGAATTAAATGAACCAGACTATTCACCGATTACTGAAAAGGCTTTAATTCATAATTACCCTGCACAAAATAAAATTCAAACAAGAAGTCAGACAATAAAACAAAATATTGAACAAAATAAAATACCTAATGAATTGCATAGTAATGAAGAAGAAATTGACGAAATAGAAGAAAGAAACGATCCGCCAGACAAAAATTCTGATAGTGAAAAGGAAGATGAGGAAAACATTATTAACCAGAATTTAAAAGCAAGAAAAACAAAACCTACAATCATCGAAAATAGATTAATTAAAAGCAACATAATAGATTCCCGCGAACTTTTATTTTTACGAAAAGACAACGTGGCATATTTTGTCGATACACAAGGAAAACCATTAGATTCTGGCTCACAGAAACTATTCGAAGTAAATGAACTCCCGAGCCTAGGATCTCTTGTCTTAGGCGAAGCTAAAGCCATAAAATATAAAAATCATTACCACATGGCCTTACCCATTAGTGAAGCTCAACGGGAGGGCCCTACGGTAACACTCAGCCACATCATTAAAACTTTAAAAGATTTACAACACATAATAGAGAACTTGAAACTAGAAACAATCAGTATAGCAAAAACCGAATTTATTAATAACGTTCCCTGGAGTAATATTAAATCACAACTACAAATAATATTCATAGACGCCTCAACCAAAATAATTGTCTGCCATGGACAAATTAAGTACCCGCCGAAAGATTTACGATCCATTATAATCGGCAAAACGCACTGTTTACCAACCGGGGGACATCGTGGGGTTTCAAAAACATATAACAGAATAAAACATAATTATTATTGGGAAAACTTAAAATCCGATGTTCAAAAATATATACAACAATGTTTGCAGTGTCAATTGAAAAAACTCGTTCGAGTTAAGACCAAACAGCCTATGATAATTACAGACACACTTGGATCATCTTTTGATAAAGTAATCATGGATATTGTAGGCCCATTGCCTAAAACAGAGAGTGGGAATGAATACATCTTAACACTACAAGATCAGTTAACTAAATTTTGCATGGGAATACCGTTGCAAAATCAAACCTCCGAAACAATCGCAGAAGCTTTCGTGGACCGTTTTATTTGTGTGTTCGGATCGCCAAAGGCAATATTAACAGATCAGGGAAGAAATTTCATTAGCGATTTAATGAGAAAACTCGCTAAAATATTTAAAATTCGTAAATTTCGCGCTACAGCCTTCCATCCGCAATCAAATGGATCTTTAGAAAGATCACATCACGCATTAGGAGAATATTTAAAACAATATGCGAACGAACAAAAACAGTGGGATCGATGGATCAGCCTCGCAATGTTTAATTATAACACTAATGTCCATGAAGCAACAAAACATACACCGTACGAATTAGTTTTCGGAAAAATAGCTAGAATTCCTTCGAATGAGCTTTTAGCTCCGGAAGATAAAATGGCAAATTACGATGAATATTTAATAAGTCTTGTAACACAACTCCATGCCATTCAAGGGAACGCTCGTAAAAACGTTATAGAAGCAAAATGCAGGTCAAAAGAGCATTACGACAAAAAGGTCAACCCTCAGAATTTCAAGCCTGGGGATCATGTGTTTCTATTAAAAGGGCCGAAACCAGGCAAATTCGGAGATCATTACACAGGGCCTCATGAAATATTGGAAATACTAAACAAAAACAATGTAAAAATTAGAATAAAGAAAAATAGTCGAGTCGTACATCCCAATCGATTGCGAATCTTCCATATTAAAACAATTAATGAACAACTGACAGCAAATAAAAATAAATAATTTTTTGTGTAAAAAAAAAACAAAAAACAAAGAAAATATATATATATATATATATATATATATATATATATATATATACCTATTTAAATAATATTTGGAACTAAAAATTTCAGATGGATCGAGAAAAGAATAGTTATAATGATCTTATTAGCGGGCTTACCATCAGCATATGGAATAATAGGATATGACTGTGGCTCGGCATCCGCTAATCTTACAACATTATCGTTATTAACCATAGAAGAGTGCGATATCCCTCAATAACATGTAAATTCCAGTAGAATTTATATGCAGCTATTGCAAATAAATGAATTCGAATCACTAAAAGTAATACAATGCAAAGTCGAGATCGACCGTTTAATTAAAAAATGTGGGATGTTTTCTCACACCATGGATGTATTCAATGGAAAATATGCATATGTACAAGAAGTATCTCGTGAAGCATGTCAACGCATGCACACTTATGGTACTTTTCAATTATCTGACACATATACAACTGGACTCCTAGACCACAAACCACAACTCTTTTCTTAATATTAAACTAAGCATTTTAGATAAGAAAAAGTATTTCAACGGAAAAATTGTATCCGATCCGTGAGGGGAACATAAGATGGGGTCATGAGGTTACCGTATTAGGATGGCAAAATAACGTTGCAAGGTCGAAGTGCAATAAACACCTTTAAGGTGCAACTTAAAGGCGAATCCCCTATTTTTTTCAGCGCACTCATTCTTGAGCTTAGAGGGAGATAGCTTTCCAAAACCTATAATAAAAAGATTTTTTAAATTTTCCAATTACTTTTTGAGATATTATATGAAGGATATCCGACAAAATATTGATAGTAAAAAATCAAAATATCTCGTAAAATAGTTAATTTTCGATAATCTTACCACAATACCCTTTTATGTCAGCTTTAATAGACAAAGGAAAATTAATAAAAAAAAAAAATAATTGTTCTTACGCTAAAAAGTATGGAATTATCCAACAATGTATTTTTTCGAGAAACAATTATTTTTTTTTTTCAACTTACTACAAATTGATTTGTACATATATTCTCTACATAAAAGTATTACGAGAAAAGATTATCGAAAACTAAATATTTTACGAGATATTTTATTTTTTATATCAAAATATGTCAGATTAAAATATAAAATAACTCAAAAATACTTATGAAAAATCACTTTATATAGTGTTTTGCATAGCCATTCCAGATAAGCTACAAAAATATGCAATGGCAAAATGGCGGGGATTCCATTTAAAAAATTAAAGGTGTCCTTGACTAGCTCGACCTTAACGATGTTACCATCCAAGGTCAAACCAATGACAACATCATTTATATTCCCCTCAAACTCATATAATTTTTTGCGCCAAAAAACAAACTGCATAAAATCGCTTAGTATTTTGAAAGGAGGTGTACGGGTGGTCTAGGACACCCTGTATAACTGGACTCAACACTAACCAAACCACAATTATGAAACCTGTAATATTAGCTAGTTGGTTTAGATAACCATGGAGTATGTTCCGGAAGCGTTTATTCCGATCCGTATGGAAATGGGCTGAGGTTATCGTATTAGGCAGTGTCAAAATAACGTTGCAAGATTATGTAGCCGATGTGCGAATAAACACCAATAAGGTGCAACTTAGATCCGCGTAGCCTGCGAACTCAGGCGCTCCATTTCTCATTGCTCTGACATAGAGGTTGGGGATACCTTCTGGGATCCCGTACCTGCGGATTCTTGAATAAATTTTCCAATTACGGGAATTATATGAAGGATATGCCGAAAAATCATTGACAGTATAAATCAACAAGTCAGGTAGTTTATTCACTGACCACACAGAATACCCTGTTCGCTTTAACTAGCAAAGGAAAATATATAACTTGTGGGTATACGCTTACGCGTACGGAACATCCAAAATTAATTATTTTCGAGACTACACCCGGCATTGCCATTTTTAAGCAATCAACTCGTGCTACAAACTTTGACATTTTTACGTATATGAACTCAGAAAATTCGTATATGTCGAGAAACATATTCGCACACAAATAAATCAATTATACCGGATATTTTGCTACAACAATGTAATCTTGAGCAACAATTGCTGCAAAACACACTGGCTATAGCTACTCAATCACCTGATATTTTTGCATACCATTTAATGAAAGGTTCCGGCTACATGGCATTATTGGCGGAAGAAATAATTCACATAGTAAAATGTGTACCGGTCGAAATAAGACTAGCTCGAACGGACGAATGCTATGATCAATTACCAGTATTGCGCGAAAATCAAACATTTTTTTTAACACCTCAGACTCATATTTTGTTGCCCCAAGGAATACAAACTGCATGTAACGCATTCGCTCCTGCCATGTATCTCTTAGGAGATTCTTGGTATAAACTCACGCCTAGACCGATTGACACTATGCCACCAACAATTATGAAACCTTTAACTAAACCTACTTGGAAATATACAAGCCCAGGAGCACTCGCCACAAGCGGAATATATACCGAAAATGATCTTGAAGACCTGAGAGATCACATAATGTTTCCAGCTGAACGACCCGCGGTGCTTAATAGTATAGCGAGAGGAGTAATGGGAAGATCCGCGTCCATACAAGGCGGCTCCATTTCTAATTTGTTAGACAAAAGCATTGTGGAAAAAATTGCAATCTCTACATGGCAGAAATTTTGGGATAAATTTTTAATTTTTGGAAATATTAGCGCTGGAATAATGGGAATTTACCTGGGTGTAAGAATTTTTAAACTAGTATTGGACACAATAGTACACGGCTACGCTCTACACACGTGTATGGATGGGTCCATATATTTAATAGGAGCCATATGGGATTCTCTCACTCAGCTGTTACTGCACTTAAGGCGGGCGCCTCTTGTTAAAGAGCCCACAACCCCGAGCCCTGACCCTCAGAAAAATGAACCTGAGCAGGTTATTTATACAGAAGTTAAAAAAGAGCATGACCACTTCTATCCTTCTCTCCCCACCAAAGAAAACTCAAACTATACATTGCATCTCCGGGAATAAATAAATAAAAAAAAGGGGAAAAATATAAATATGTATATATATACAAAAACTCTCATTATTATCCTTTCCTTCTCCGCTTCCTTTTCTCAACTAATGTCAAACATAAGAACCACGAATTAAACCAGGATTCCGTTCTTTTATAGAACGTAAAAACATGGACATTAAAGCAATCAGTACAAGCCACTTGACTCGCTCACGCTTGGAGGTAACGATCATACGAGTATTATCACCATTGTTATTCTGGGTACAACTCAAAAATAGCGAGAAGGACTTGGAAGAACTGCAAGAGGATCTCGATTTTCACATGTCGCGAAAAGCTAAATACTTACACTACTGGCCACAAGACATAAAGGAAGATGAAGACGTCGTGGTAAAAGAAAACAACCGCTGGCGGAGAGGATGGATCGAGAAATTTAATAAGGCCACAAATATGGTAAAAATATGTTTAGGGGATTTTGGACGTACAACCTGGCGCCCCGTACACGACATATATTACCTAGACGATCGCTTCCGCAAATTGCCTTGGCAGGCCATTGCTTGCGGCCTAGCCCACACGGGATCAGTTGGGCACCTCAACATCTGGCCGGATAAAACAAAAGATCTTTGTCGAATCCTCGCTGAAAACCGTAAAGGATGGATTAACATTGTCTATCCCCTTCGTAGAGGCGCCGCCCTCGTCAAACTAACGGTGCAAAGCGAAAATTTTGAAGGGACCTACAACCTACGGGAAATGTTATTACAATTGGGCCACGTTCAATTAACAACTAGAATATCAATGGACGTGTTTCCCGCCGTGTGAAAAAAAAAGAGAGAGAGAGAAAGAAAAAGAAAAAAAAGCATATTATATTATATAGATATCATATATAACCATACTTATATAACACATATATATATATACATATATATAAAATATAAATATTACATACATATCTTATACATACACTATATAACGTTACTATAAAGATATTTCACAAAATACGGCGTTGCAATTATATTAATTCTCTTTTATATAAAATGCTGGGAAACAACACCTTAAAGTTAACATACGAACACCTACTCCTTTATAGAAAAAAAAAACAATGGAAATCAAAGCAATCAACACTAGAGAACTGCCTCGAGAGCGCCTCCCGGTCCTAATTACGCATGTGGAATCACCGCTGCTTTTCTGGGTGCGACTCAGGCGTAACGAAAGTAATCTGGAAAAATTTGAAGGAGATCTTAACTTTCAAATGGCAGGACGCATCATCTCGCCTTATGAGTCACACGAAATAAAATGGGGAAAAGCCGTCGCTGTAAAAGACGAAAGAAACTGGCGAAGAGGATTAATAACTAGAATCAAAAAAACAAAAGACCTAGTTGAAATCTCTCTTAAAGATATTGGTAGGAAAATTCATCGACCAATACATGAGGTTTATAAACTAGAAGATAGATTCAAAGAGCTATCGTGGCAAGCAATTGCTTGCGGTTTAGCTTATACAGGTCCACTAATGCCTTCACCAACATGGCCTGAGGAGATGTGCCGCGTCATCTCGGAAGATCGCAAAGGATGGATAAACATAACGCTGCCTCTCTGGGATGGAGCTGCCCTGGTCAAATTGGAGATAAAAACGCTGAACCTCGAAGCAGTTTTTAATTTTCAAGATGCATTAATTCGATTGGGCCTTGCCTGACGCAGCACACGGATCGCAGAACACGTGTTTCCCGCCGTATAATAATAATAATAATAATAATAATAATAATAATAAAAAAAACAAAAAGAAAAAAAACTTAAAGGAAAAAAAAAGAAGAGAAAAAAAATTTTTTTTTTTTTATATATATATATATTATTTTTCTTTTCTTTTTTTACATATCTATATATTAACTCACCATACATTATTATTTGATATGATTATTTCTTATTATATTAGTATATATTATACATAAATACTGTTAAGTATTATTGCATTATATAAATAATTTCTATTTCCATTTCCATTATAAGCATTCACTATAACAAAACGTAGAACCATTTTCCTTCCATCTTATAGCATGAATGTTATTCACCGATTAGAGAAAAATGTCAATGTATCATCGCCTCTCGAGGGCCTTTGAAATACGAGGAGAAGGATATCATGGGCAAACTGACGGAGACTACAAAACCACTCCGAAATTTACGGATATTTTATGGAACTTCGATGTGTCATAGTATTAGATCAGCTTTACCAAAATATGACCAATAATTCTAAAATCTGCAACTCATCTTATGACCGGATGTCAGATGAACTGAAATCTTTATATATTCTTGTGCCATCGCACAACCTAGTTCACAGAAATTCAGCCGATAACCAAACCAAATGTACATTCTGCCACGAACTGACAGTGATGGTCAGACCCGCATATGAATGCAATGCCTGTATCGAAGAATACCCACACACTGACAAGATCTATTTAGACGAAGGATGGGGAGCAGCCGTCCTCAACCGCTGGATAGAAGAATAAAAAAAAAAGGGGAAAAAACTCTTCTCTCTAGAGTTCTCTCTTGAGGCGATGACCAGTGAAACGCGTCCATCTTTTACTCTTAGTTTTTTTTTCTTTCATTTATTAAACAGAAGGAAAATGGACCCTACAACAAAAAAAAGGAACAAAAAAAAATCCATACATATATATATATTAATCTTATTTTTCTCAGTTTACTAAACAATATAGTAGTTTATTTTTCCTTTTCTTGATAAACCACTTATAATCTAAAAAGAAAAAAGTTTTAATTAATTTAGATATTAAGTATGTTACTAAGTATATCTCTAAGTATAATATTAAGTATATTTCCAAATAATTTAGACACTAAGTATATTACCTTTCTCCCCGTCAAAAGAAAAAAAAGAGAACCTTTTTGTTATGTACAAGGAGAACGAAAGAACGAAGGAAGAGGTTTTCGAGGTTGCCTTCTCTTTCCTTCTTTTTAAAAATAAAAGAGAACTAATATTATAACATTATAACATTTTAATACTTGTATCTAATATTTTGTAGGATTTCAGGGAATCGCATTTAATTGTTGCAATTGAATGTGATCTCCTCAAGTATGTTAAAGTAACTCAGAAAGAAAAGAATCTTCAAACGTCTTTCATCGCAAATGTTGCGTATCCCCAACATTTGTCTAAGGTGGGGGGTGTTACGTCCGGCGGACTCCACGATTCTTTTCTTTCATCGTAAATAGAGATTAGCGGTATCTTAAGAGCGCATTACACCTTGAAATAAACAAATGGAAACTGTAAGGCGAGACAAACTTTATGGAAACAAAAATTAAGAGGATATATGATACAAACAGGAAACTAGAGCGTATCTGATCTAAGAAATAAGCAAATTAATCAACCACGAAAAGCTTGGGTGACAAATTCTCTTACTAATCTAAATTATGGTTGACAGCTCTCGCAATAAACAATTTCGGTACCAGGAATCTAAATAAAAACCAAAACGGACATTAAAAATGATATCATATGTGCTCGCCTGACAGATCTCCGTTACACGATATCTACCTAAGATAAAACTTAAGTAGATAATAAAAAGCATAACTCTCACTCAAATTGCAACAACTCTCCATTGGGCGAAAGCTAATTCTATAAACAAAAGCCTTCACTAATACCTAAGGTTCTAACACCTCCTATGCTAAAGGGCAACGCCTCCCAGCAACATCGGAGGGCGTGAATAAAAAATTCAATTCGCGAAAAATATTAACGAAACTAATGGAGAGGAGGAGCAAAGAGCTTAATCTACTCCGAACTTTTCCTCGCGGCTCATTCTTCATTCAGTTTTCAGTATTCAGATTCAGTTTCAATTCATTTTCAGTTCAGTTCAGTTCATTAGACAGTTCGGATCTTTACATTTATAGTTCCGTTTAATTACAGTATATTACAGTTTCAGTTCATTAGTCAGTCAGTTAGTTCACATTTATTACAATTACGTATTTATAATTACTTCGACTTCAATTTTTAAAATTTTATACAAACTCTAATTGTTTCTAAACCGCGTTGTTTGGTGCAAGAATTTAGACACTCAGTGCAAATCTAGAAGATCTTGTGCCAAGCGACTGCCATGACGATTGCGAGCCGCATTCCAATCACCCAGGTCGAGTCGATTCATCGAAACTCCTCTCGCCTTTAGGAGCCTTCCATTCTCTGATTTTTTTGTTACCAACGCACTCGATAAGTAGTAAGTGTTTTGAATGTTCTCAACTCTATTTCCTTTTTCTTTCACATTTGTACATTTGAAATAATTCTTGGATTATGAATTATAATAAATCAATTAATAACTTCAATCATTTACGTTTTAATCTTAACTAACTTCCCTATTCGGGCTTCTCTTCTTTAGTTCCATTAACCCCTTCTCTGAAATATTACCTTGGATCTCCTCTTTCTTTATATTGCCTGTCATCAAGGGTCACCTGTATTTAACAGAGCGACTCGTGATATTCTTCCGTCGCCAAGGGTCACCTGTACTTTACAGCGCGACTCGCCGTTTCCTATCTATTGTTAAGGGTCACCTGTATTTTACAGAGCGACTCGCAACCTCCTACCTGTCATCAAGGATCACCTGTATTTAACAGAGCGACTCGTGATATTCTTCCGTCGCCAAGGGTCACCTGTACTTTACAGCGCGACTCGCGGTTTCCTATCTATTGTTAAGGGTCACCTGTATTTTACAAAGCGACTCGCAACTTCCTACCTTTCATCAAGCGTCACCTGTATTTAACAGAGCGACTCGTGATATTTTTCCGTCGCCAAGGGTCACCTGTACTTTACAGCGCGACTCGCGGTTTCCTATCTATTGTTAAGGGTCACCTGTATTTTACAGAGCGACTCGCAACTTCCTACCTGTTATCAAGGGTAACCTGTATTTAACAGAGCGACTCGTCATATTCTTCCGTCGCCAATGGTCACCTGTACTTTACAGCGCGACTCGCGGTTTCCTATCTATTGTTAAGGGTCACCTGTATTTTACAGAGCGACTCGCAACTTCCTACCTGTCATCAAGGATCACCTGTATTTAACAGAGCGACTCGTGATATTTTTCCGTCGCCAAGGGTCACCTGTACCTTACAGCGCGACTCGCGGTTTCCTATTTAATGTTAAGGGTCACCTGTATTTTACAGAGCGACTCGCAATCTTCCTACCTGTCATCAAGGATCACCTGTATTTAACAGAGCGACTCGTGATATTCTTCCGTCGCCAAGGGTCACCTGTACTTTACAGCGCGACTCGCGGTTTCCTATCTATTGTTAGGGTCACCTGTATTTTACAAAGCGACTCGCAACTTCCTACCTTTCATCAAGCGTCACCTGTATTTAACAGAGCGACTCGTGATATTCTTCCGTCGCCAAGGGTCACCTGTACTTTACAGCGCGACTCGCGGTTTCCTATCTATTGTTAAGGGTCACCTGTATTTTACAGAGCGACTCGCAACTTCCTACCTGTTATCAAGGGTAACCTGTATTTAACAGAGCGACTCGTCATATTCTTCCGTCGCCAATGGTCACCTGTACTTTACAGCGCGACTCGCGGTTTCCTATCTATTGTTAAGGGTCACCTGTATTTTACAGAGCGACTCGCAACTTCCTACCTGTCATCAAGGATCACCTGTATTTAACAGAGCGACTCGTGATATTTTTCCGTCGCCAAGGGTCACCTGTACCTTACAGCGCGACTCGCGGTTTCCTATTTAATGTTAAGGGTCACCTGTATTTTACAGAGCGACTCGCAATCTTCCTACCTGTCATCTAGGGTCACCTGTATTTAACAGAGCGACTCGTGATATTCTTTCGTCGCTAAGGGCCACCTGTACCTTACAGAGCGATTCGCGATTTCTTGTTTGTCACCAGGGATCACCTGCATTCAGCAGAGCGATCCGTGATTTCATTTGTCACATTCAGTCAAATCTTTCCTTCTTTTATTTTTATTATTAAAAAAAAAAAATATATATATATATATATATATATATATATATATATGTATATATATGTATATATATGTATATATATATATATATATATATGTATATATATTCTTGTTACAAGGATAAATATATAAACTTTCTCTCCTTTCTTTCTGGATTTAAGAGTTTTTATTAATCAAATAAAGAAAAAACTCCAAGAATTATTTCTCAAATTAGAGATTTTCTAGCGACTATATAGCGACATAGCTTCTACAATATATTATTATTCATCATTATTCTTTCCTTAATGGAAAGACGAAAACGGTCATCGCGAGTTGCTATCAAATGTTCGCGGAATCGTCGGAATAGGCGGTTACGGAAAGAATTGGCTCGGGCTCAAGCGCAACCTATTAACATTACTGTTAAGGGCGTAGAAAAAACTAATATTAAAATAAAAATCACACACAACACACGCACACCAGACAGTCCTCCCCACGTACCAGAACCAACCCCTTCTCCCGAACCTGGCCCGTCAGGATCCCCAGCACCCTCAACTATCATCCTTAGTGATTCCCCCCTCTCGTGCCCTGTCCATCCAGAATCCTTCCATCCGGACGAACCCGGAAGCTCTTTTGAACAACCACCCGACAGCGAAAGTGAGGGTGGACCCCGAGAACGGGATTTTGCCGATTTCTCCGATAACCAGAGCAATTTGGAGAGAGAACCCCGCGACTCCAGAAACGGACCATCTCGCCTTGGAGAGGGGTCTAGAGCTTACAAGCAAGGGCTGACCGAAGAGCAATTTCGCCTTTGGGTCCTGGACCGATTTCCTCCCCTGACTTAACCGCTACCTGAAGGAGTATTCTGCATAGGGCCGGACCAGGTAGACATCGCGGAGTTACGAGGAGCGTTGGAGAGAGGTCTTCCAGACGCTATCAACCCGTGGTTCGTCCCAGGGCGATTATTCCCTGTCGCCGTCCCCATAGAAATCCTGAGAAGAAGATTTCCCCCTTCCACCGTCCATCTCGAAGAAATTCCCTAACTTCCCTTTATTCCGCCATAAATACAGATTATTATTATTACTACCAGAAAATTTTTGTAGATCCAATCAGAGCTATAAGATTAATATTAGACTGTTCCCGCACCGTTCTGATTGATGATCCCCGTACTTATGTAATGCGACACACACATACACATACACATACATACATCTTAAGAAAAATAAGTTAGTATATAAAATTGTATATATATATATATATATATATATATATATATATATATCAATTATAATGATTAACAATAAGAACATGATATGAAGTAAAGAAAGAAAAAGACTTATAATCTATTAAAGTTAACTTTCCTTTTAAATTCAAAATTTTCTTTTTATGAATAAATTAGAGTTTTAATAAATATTAAAACTCTAATTATTTAACATCGTGAACGTTTCTTTTTAACCCGATCTCCTTCCTGTCGCACGAAATCGCACGAGGTCCCGTCCCGGGTAATAAGAATTCAGTTCCTTTACCAGAAAAGGAACCGCCGAGCGAACGGCCCTTTCGATAGAGTAAGAGCGACCCCTAAGGTCGTTGACCTATCTGGGGCCCTAGTCTGTTCACTCGACTCTAGGACACGCATCGTCTAGCGTGTGTCTAAGAGAAAACTAGGTTACGCCCTTCAGCTGACTTACCTTTCATTCGAGTCTAGACGTAACATATATTTATTAAATTTTTATTTAAGTATTCTATCTATAATTATATTTTATAAAAAAAGAGAAACCTATATAATGAATATACATATATTTCACATTACACATATATCTCGCAATTGTACAACATGCTATTATAATATTAGTTATATGTATGCAAAGAAAGCCAAAGTATATATATACATAGTATTTATTATTCTCAAAGTGGATCTTATTGGAAAAAAATTTTAATCGCTTTGATTTAGTAATCCGTTTGTCAGTATACATGGTATATATATTTTGACTTTCTTTGCATACATATAACTGATACGTTATTTTATAAAACAAAAAACTTATGAATATATATCGCAATATCAAAACATGTTATTA
This sequence comes from Formica aquilonia x Formica polyctena, assembly GCA_907163055.1. NCBI lineage: Eukaryota > Metazoa > Arthropoda > Insecta > Hymenoptera > Formicidae > Formica > Formica aquilonia x Formica polyctena. The sequence continues at coordinate 66,122 of CAJQTV010000592.1, forward strand.
TAATAATAGTTATATGTATGCAAAGAAAGCCAATGTATATATACGTAGTATTTATTATTCTCAAGGTGGATCTTATTGCAACAAAATTTTAATCGCTTTAACTTATTAATCCGTTTGTCAGTACACATAGTATATATATTTTGACTTTCTTTGCATACATATAACTGATACGTTATTTTATTTAAAAAAAACTTATGAATATATCTCGCAATATCACAACATGTTATTATAGTATTAGTTATATGTATGCAAAGAAAGCCAAAGTATACATACGTAGTATTTATTATTCTCAAGGTGGATTTTATCGCAACAAAATTTTAATCGCTTTAACTTATTAATCCGCTTGTCAGTATACATAGTATATATATTTTGACTTTCTTTGCATACATATAACTGATACGTTATCTTATAGAAAAAAAACTTATGGATATATATCTCGCAATTGCACAACATGCTATTATAATATTTTACGTATGCAAAGAAAGCCAAAGTATATATATTCAAAAATAATATATATGTGCTTATATTATATTATCTCACAATAATACAGTATAGTTTTATTTATGTAGAATTGGCATTCGTTAATTTTATTGAATCCTATATAGGCAATAAAATATTGCGTAAAGTAGCTCAATTTAACTATATCTACAAATTCATTCACTTTTGCATTATTGTAACATCATACAGTTGAAGAATGGTCTATATTGAAGTATGATGTTACAGTAATACAAAAGTGAATGAATTTATAGGTATAGTTAAATTGAGCTACGTTATACAAGATTTTATTGCCTATATAGGATTCAATAAAATTAACGAATGCCAATTCTACATAAATAAAACTACTGTATTATTGTAAGATAATATAATGTAAGCACATATATATTATTGTTGAACATTATATACTAAAAATAAAATTAACGAATGTCAATTCTACAATAAAACTTTATTATTGTGATTTACTTATTATTATTAAGAAATTTATTATTATTAGATATTCTACATGAATAAAAAATTATATTATACTATTAAATATTATATGCTAAAAACGCATATATATTTTTTGCAGAAAAAATATAGATTTTTACAAAAAGCAATGAGATCACCTAAAAAAACCTTACAAAGGTAAAAAAAAAATACGCCAAGTATATAAAAAAATCCCAACTTGTACGCAAAAAAAGTTTATTTATCCCTAAAAAATAACTTTTAAAAAAATTTTTCCTTGAAAAATAATTTTCATACAAAATAAAAAACTAAAAAATGATTCTCCTCTAAAAAATAAAAACCTTTAAAAAATCAAAAATCAAAACTATGTAACGGCAGGGCCGTTACTACAGGCACTGTACCGGCCCCAAATACACATATATCTAACCACACGGCTTGCTTATTCACCCAGCACAACCTATCCCGCCGCCATATTGCCTAACGCATGCGCACGCCCGCTCGATTTACGATCTCGCTCGCCAACACGCTCTGTCTCGCTCTCGCGGGGTCCCCACGCGGTACCAACTCCCACCGCCGGACCGACGGCGCACAGTGGGGGCCGCCGGCCGGGTATATAAGCCCGGCCGGCCGAGACATCGAGACCAGATCCTATCCCAACCAGCTCCTGATACCGATCTCTCCAGATACCTACTACCTCTTGGGGCTGAGGCTGAACTCAGCTCCGTCGGGTTGTACCGACACGCTCTACCTGAAGTCGTGATTGCCCTTGACCCCGCCGGGTTGAACCGGCTCCTGCCCAGACCGCTCCTGGGGTCGAGGTTGCCCTCGACCCCGCTGGGTTGCACCGGCTCCCACCTCTACCTGGGGCCAAGGCTGTACTTGGCTCTGTCGGGTTGAACCGACTTCTGTTGCTAAAGCAGTGCTCGACGTGACACTCGAGCCTGCCGGCAATACCTAGCCGCCTAACGTGCCAGTAGCTTATAAGTGCATGTACAGACCGCGCTGTAAATATTAGACGCATGATAGAGATAAGTCTGCTAGTTCTAAGCCTCGTAGTAATAGACCTGCTAGTCGTAAGCCTGTTAGTACTAAGTCCGCTAGTTGTAACCGCGTCCTAGTCTTAAGGCCTGTTCGTACTAAGTCCGCTAGTTATAACCGCATGCTAGGAATAAGACCTGCCTAGTAATAAGTCCGCTAATTATAAGACCTGCTAGTAGTAAGTCCTGTCTAGTGCTAAGTCCGTTAGTTATAAGGCCTGTTAGTAATAAGTTCTCTAGTTCTAATCGCGCCGTCCGCGCATGTAAATAAAACCGTCACCGCCTGCCTGCCGCGCCTGGCTTTCGCTTCTCACCACTTTGCGACCATCGCTTCGCGCCTGCGCGTCACGCAGATCCTGCTACCAGCGACCGCCTACACCGCACGCTATCGCCAGACCCTGCACGCTGTATCTATCTTGCTTTAACTGAATAAACTATCTATTTCTACCTACACTGTGTCTCGTAAGCTTGAGTCTCCCCTCCTCTCGAACCCGGACACCGACGAGCCGATCCCAGCGTCGAGCGAGGTGACCGCGTTACAACTAAATATGAAATCAAGTTAACTAGCCAAGTACATTGAAGAAGCAATTCAGTTTGTAAGAGTTTGTAATTTAAAATAGTATTTGTTTGATAAAATCGGTCTTGCATTTATAGAAATATTATAGATTCTCTCGAGAAAATTAAAATGCATTTAATTTTTATAAAATTACGCTATTATGTACCCCCCCCCCCAAATAAATATTATATATAATATATAAAATAGCACAATTATATTGCGGATTTTATTACAAATAGTACATCATAAAACTACTGAGCCCTTACTGCAATAACGTCGATCACATCTGTTACTAATAAGTGTGGGTACGAACAATAACACGCGATATCCGGCTAAATATCTAGTAAAAGAAACTTTAATGAACACTGACGAGAGTACAAAGAAGAACGATGTGTCGGGCGGGACGAACGACACAGGAAGTTGAGTGTAGGAAATGGCGCGTGTGTCGCGGAGGGCGACATGGAAAACCGGATTTGTGGCGAGCCTTTGAGCTCCGATGTTATCGTTAGATAACTTCACCCTGCCCGCGTTGATTCCGAGTTCTCGAAGAAGACGTCGAAGGTAGACGGCCTCTTTTGCAGCCTCGCCGAGCGCCATGTATTCGGCCTCGGTCGAGGACAGAGCCACGGTCCTCTGCTTCTTGGAGTCCCAGGATATGCACCCACCATTCATTATGAACTCGTACCCAGTGAAGGACCTTTGATCGTGGATGGATCCGGCCCAGTCGGCGTCCACGAAACCCTGGAAATTGTCCTCGCCGTATCTGTAAGTAATGCCGAAATCTGCAGTTCCCTTGAGAGGCCAAATCTGGGCGGGTCGCTACGGAGAGGTACAGTAGCCCTCCGATCAGCTCGCGATAGGGTGGCCTTTGACCGTCAGCCACCGTCCACGGATCCGTTTTCGTCAGCTTCGTGCCGACGTCGAGAGATGTCGAAACCGGCTTGCAATCCTGCATCCCGAAGCGCTGCAGGAGGTCGGTTACGTAGGTCAACTGATTTATCCTAATGCCGCTACGATCCTGTACGAAGTCCATTCCCAGGCATCGCTTCAATTCCCCAACGTCCTTCATGTCGAATCGCTTGCCCAGGTCTGCTCAGAACCGCGTTACTGCCCGGAGATCCTCAGACATCACGATGATGTCGTCCACGTATACAATGGCCATCAGCAAACGGTCGCTTCTGTCTTTCAGGTAAAGACACGGGTCGCCCCTTGATGGGATCGCCCCGAGGCTTCGAAGCTCCTTGTCGAGGCGCTTGTGCCATGCGCGACCAGCCTGCTTGAGACCGTAGAGTGCTTTCCTCATTCGACAAACTCTATCGCCGGTCGCTAATTGATTCAGCATGGCCTTTGCCTCGACGATGATTCGACGGTCAGACTGTTCGTCCTCGACGATGCGACGCAGGATCTCGTCCGTCGAACTTGGGATCTCCATAAAGACCTCCTCCTCCAATGTGCCATTTAGATATGCTGTCTTCACGTCGTACTGCCGGACGAACATTCGCTTACGCGCTGCGAGTGCCATGGCCAGTCGAATGGAGCTCAGCCGCGCCACGGGAGCATAGGTCTCGTGGAAATCTCTGCCTGGTTGCTGCGAGAATCCTCTCGCGACGATCCTGGCTTTCCGTTTTTCCAGATTTCCGCCGGCGCCGTATTTGTTTCGCAGTACGAAACGGCTTCCGACGACGTCTCGTCCCAACGGTCGTTTCATCAGTTCCCAGGTTTCATTCTTGAGTATCGACTTGACCTCATCCATCATGGCGCGTATCCATTCCTCCGATTCTGGACCGAACAACGCTCGGCCTATAGGAACTTCGGCCAAGAACGCCATGTTGACCTGGTCCTCGTCTCCAACAGTTTGGTACTCTTTACGGGGTCTTCCCGGTCGTCCTGACAGCACCTTCCGAGGCCTACCCGGACCTCGCCTCGAGATGTCGGGTCGGTCAACGGGAGGAGGTATTGGGAGATTTTCTCCTTCTTCCTCCTTACTGCTCTCTTCTTCTTCGATGCTGCTTGCGCCATCTGCATCGTTGTCTGGTCGTCCGTGACTCCCAACCAGTAGAATCTCGTCGGAGGATTCGTCCGAGAGCTTCGGCGTGTTGCCCCCGCTTATGAGTTTCAATTTGTTTTGGGAGACGTGTCCCTCCAGGTGGGGATTGTCGGCTAGGTCGTTCAGTTGATTGGACGTTTCCTGCAGAAACTTTACGTCCCTCGATACCCGTACCTTCCCATCGCTCGGAATCCAGACTCTGTATCCCTTCGACTCCTGGCTATATCCGACGAAAATCCCTTTTTTCGAACGCGGCGCCAATTTGCTTTTGTTGGGGGTCTGGTCCAGGATGTGTACCTCACATCCGAAGCGCCTGAAGTAACTCACGTCCGGCGGCTTTCCGTACCTCGCTTCGTACGGAGTCCTCCCCTTTAGCCTTCTCGTGGGGCACCTGTTCCGGATGAAGTTTGCCGTGTTTACTGCTTCTGCCCAGAAAGACGGCGGCAGCCCCGATTGTATGAGGAGACATCTTGCGGTCTCTATCAAGGTCCGGTTTCGCCTTTCCGCGACGCCGTTCTGCTCTGGGTTGTAGAGTACGGTTAGACGTCGCGTTATCCCGTGCCCCTGGAGAAGTTCGTCGAATTGCCTGTTCACGTACTCGAGCCCGTTGTTCGTTTGGATACATTTAACCTTCTTTCCTAGCTGCGTCTCTATTAGGGCCCTGTAGTTCTCGAACTCGCTAAGGACGCGGTTCTTGTGATCGATGAACTTCACCTCGCACCATCCGGAATGGTCGTCTATGAAGGTGACGAAGAAACGGCTTCCCCCATTGGAGGCGACTCGCATTGGACCGCAGACGTCGGAATGGACAAGGTCGCCCGGACCTGACTTCCTCTCCGACCCTTTTGGAAACGGGGAACGTGACATCTTCCCCTGAAAACATAATTCACATTCAAAATTTTTGTTTGCGTTGTCTACGCGCATGCCTTGGATCGATCCGGTTCTGATGGCTTCGCGTAGGGACTGAACGTTCAGGTGGCCGAGACGTATGTGCCAATCTTTCAAGGAATTCTCCCTAGTTCTTGCGCCGTTGTCCGCTTCCTCGGTCTTTTTGCACTTGTCGACGTTTCCGCCCTGCACGTAGTAAAGGCCGTCGATGCGTTCTGCAGCGAGCACCACGTTTCCCCCGCCGTCCATGACCTCTGCCTTCTCCTTGTCGAAAGTTACGCTGAGGCCTTTGTCGGCGATTTTTCCGACCGAGATGAGGTTTGTGCGCAAGTCCGGGACGTATAGTGTATCGCGAAATCTCACCGTCTTCTTACGACCGTCGACATCCGTTGCAAGCGAAACTATGCCTTTCCCGTGATTTCCGTGCATGCGTTACTGGCTAGGTTAAGTTTCCCGTGCCCGCTTGAATCGATTTTCGCGAACGCGTTAATGTCGCTGCACATGTGCGATGTGCACCCGCTGTCGATGCACCATCCGCGATGACTCGTTTTTTCACCGATTTGAAAAACTTCGCGCGTGCTTGTGTTCGACGCGGCGTACAAGCTAACGTTATCCGCACAGTTCGCGAACTGTCTCTTGGATTTGTCCGCGTGCCAGCACTCTTTCGTCTCGTGCCCAAACTTGTAGCAATTATTGCACTTGACTTTGGCGTTCCGGTTAGAGGTTTTCTCCCTCTCGATTTTCTCCTTGCCGTTTTTGTCCTTCTTCTTCGATTTGTTTTTCTTGCGGAAAGACTTCCCGGCCATCATTGCACTTTGATTCGACGTTTTATAGCCGTTGCCCTTTCGCGTTTCGTACTCTTCGAGGATTTTCACGCGTAGCGTCTCGGGACTCGGGAGGTCGTCACGTGATGCGATCGCGCACCGAAAGTTCTCGAAGCTTTGCTTCGCAACATCATAACGCTGAGCAGGTCGTTGTTTATCTCTATCATCATGTCGGCCAGTTTGTCGACGATATCGAGAAAATCTTGAGTGCTTTCGCGCGCCTCGTCACCGTCTTGCATCTTGTGCGAGATCAATGAGTTTAATAGAGCGGCTTTTCGCATCGGATCTTTCGACTCGTAGATGCCCTCTAGCTTCGTCCAGATTTCTCGCGCGGACTCGCATCCTTTTACCTGTTTGATCACCGATGGATTCATGGCCAGGATGATGTCTGATTGCGCCTTTAGGTCGTTTTCGATCCAGCGTTGCGCCGCGGTTTCCGCCGCCGCGTCTCCGCCTGCTGGCTTTATGCACGTCCCGCTGGCGTATCCCCAGGCGTCGTTTTTTATTAAGATCGCTCTCATCTGGATCTTCCAGGTGTCGTAGTTTTCTTTGTTGAGTTGCTCGAAGCGTACCGCGCCGGTCGTGTTCATCTTTGATGCGGAATCAAACTTGTTTGGCACGATATTAACCTCAACAGAGTATTCACGAGACACGTGCACAAATTTTTCTTCTGGTCACTACTGGGCCCATAACCTGTTACTAATAAGTGTGGGTACGAACAATAACACGCGATATCCGGCTAAATATCTAGTAAAAGAAACTTTAATGAACACTCTGACGAGAGTACAAAGAAGAACGATGTGTCGGGCGGGACGAACGACACAGGAAGTTGAGTGTGTAGGAAAAGGCGCGTGCGTCGCGGAGGGCGACGCACGCGATGCCGCCGGCATCCGGCGGACGGTTTAGGTGAAGCGAGAGGGGGTTTAAGGCGGGAGGAGGCACGAACCAAGCATCCATCTCTTCCGTGGCAGCGGCACTGTCGTGTCTGTGTTAAGATTAGATACGCGTATGTCCCCCAATCTCAACCCCAGAGCGTATGTGATCCGGGTTCCTCTTCGCAGCCGCTACAACAAATTCCGGCAAATTGCGTCCCCTCTCCCTCACTTGCGTCCACGGGAGTGAGGATACTGCAGCTGAACATGAGGCGTTCAGCTGTAGTAACTGGCGAGGTGCGTCAGCTCGTCGCCGAAAAGCGACTTGACGTCCTGTTATTGCAGGAGTTGCACGTCAAGAAGCATGGCAAGAGCCACACCTTCGTAGGCTTAGGGAAGAATATGAGGGTAGCTGCTGTACGCTCACAACGCCCGTGGGCTGCAGTGGCAGTCTGTAACCCTCAATTCCAAATGGTATTCGTCTCGCAGCTTAGCACGACACACTGTGTCTGTGTGGAAGTGCAGGCTCCCAATTTCTCTTTCTATGTCGTATCGTGCTACTTCCAGTACAGCGACGAGATAGAGGAATACCTCAGGCACCTCGAAGTGGTGTTTCATTCCCTGAGGGGGAAGAGATTGTTAGTTGCGATAGACGCCAATGCTCGGTCGTCACTCTGGGGTTCCCAAGAGACAGACGAAAGAGGTGCGAAATTCGAAGACCTCATCCGAGCATATGGAATGAATGTGGTTAATGACGTTGGACAGGGACCCACTTTTTGGACGGCAAGAGGTTCGTCTTTCATCGACGTAACCTTGGTGTCGTCCTCCATGAACAAGTTCATCAGTGAGTGGAAAGTGAGGTCCGACTGGACGACCAGCGACCACAACGCAGTCGACATCAGATTGAGGGTGCCGAAGGGGTCAGGTGGAGATCGGGGTGCCGCGAACATGAGGTTTGACACTCGTCGGGCTGACTGGGAGCGGTTCTTCGAGAGCCTGACTGATCTTTCAAGATCAAGACTGGAGGTCCTCGATGTCTGCTCTGCGGATAGAGTAGAGGAGATGGCAGAGACGCTGGCGGAGGTACTCACCGAAGCCTGTTCCGCGTCGATGCCAAGGAAAAGGCGTTTTAGGAAGTCCAACCCGTGGTGGACAGTCGAACTAACAATACTCAAAAAGGGAGTATACAGGAAGAGGCGTGCACTTCAAAGATGGCGGGACGAGCCCACTCACTTTGCTCTAAAGCTGGAATACCGCTCTTCTTTGCGGCAATACAGCAGAAAAGTGAGGAAGGCGAAGCTTGCGAGCTGGCGGAAGTTCGTCACATCGCACGGTAACTCGGAGCCCTGGGGACTCGTTTATAAATTCCAGGCGAGAAAACTCCAAGTTGAGGGGGTGCTCAGCACACTCCGGTGTGGCGAATATTCCACAAAGACCTTAGAGGAGACCGCCAGCTACCTCTTGGACGTGCACACTCCAGATGACCGGGAAGAGGAGGACACGTTCGAACAACGTGAAATCCGTCTCGCTTCGAGGGTTTCCCCCGACACAACCGACGCCTTATTCTTCACGGCGGCAGAAATGGCTGTGGCGGTGAAAACCTTGAGATATAATAAGGCGCCAGGAATGGACCTTATTGAGGTTGCGGTATTGAAAGCCGCATGTAGGATAATTCCCGGTCAGTTTATTAAGTTATTCAACGGATGCCTTCAGTGGGGCGTCTTTCCCTCTATCTGGAAGGAGGGCTCACTTCGAGTCCTTCTAAAGGGTGAGAACAAGGACGAGAAGGATCCGAAATTCTATAGGCCCATCTGTCTCCTCTCCGTAGTAGGAAAACTTTTCGAGAAACTTCTCAAAACCCGCCTCATGGACACTTCATTGGCACCGGGTAGGGTCTCCGATCGACAGTTCGGGTTTATGCCCGGAAGGTCGACGGAGGATGCTGTTGTGGAGTTGCGGCATATGGTCTCTGCCTCTGAAAAGAGGTATGCCGTGGCGCTTCTCTTCGACATCTCCGGGGCTTTTGATAATGTCTGGTGGCCCCTTGTACTAGCTAGTCTGAAAGAACGTAGTTGTCCGCGAAACGTTTTCGAGGTACTCCGGAGTTATTTTGATAACCGTAAAGTTAGAATCACGTTCGGATCTACGGAGGTGTCCAAAAGGGCCACGAGGGGATGCCCACAGGGCTCCGTCCTCGGTCCGGCTTGTTGGAACCTCATGTTCGACAGCCTTCTGCGGCTCCTAGAAGGCTTGATCGAAAATCGGTTTGCCGCGTACGCGGATGATCTCGTTGTTGTTGTGAACGGTAATTCGCGAAACGAAGTTGAATTAGAAGGCCAACGAGTGGTCAACGCGATCGTAAATTGGTGCGAGTCCGCGAAGCTTCAGATCTCCGAACGTAAGACTGAGGCTATTATATTGAAAAGCGCCGCGATAAATAGGAACCATATAGGTAGACGGGGAGGAGCACGACCGGATAGGAAGCGTAAAAATAATAAAAAGATCGTGACTCTCGAAAGTAGGCCGCCTATAATAATGATTAGAGGCACGAAGATAGGGTTCAAACAGACCGTCATATATCTTGGCGTTTACATAGATAAATTCTTAAAAGTTCGAACGCATTGCGAATACTTAAAGAGCAAAGCCGGGATGCTCTTCCAAAAACTAGGCGCGTTGGCGAGGGCCAATTGGGGCCTAAGATTTAGGGCACTATCCGCAATTTAACGGGGAGTGTTCGCACCAACAGTGGCTTATGCTGCTGCGGGGTGGGCCGACCTGTGTACGGAGAGTGATGCTAGAATCTTAAAAGCCTTGCAGCGCCGGGTCCTTATTTCGATTACCGGCGCATATCGCACGGCATCGTGGGAATCGCTCTGTGTCGTCGCGGGAGCGATGCCAGTCGACCTATTATTAAAAGAAAGTATCGCGCGTTATCAAATTAGAGTAGGGAAAAACGCCAAGATCGGGAATGTAGAAATCTCCGCCGAAATAGGAAAGCAAACCGCAAATCTTTGAAGAGATTCGGGAAGAGGCGACAAACATGTGGCAGACCAGATGGACTTCTTCTACCAAGGGTCGTACCACGTTCGCCTTCTTCGGGGACGTTTGCCGTAGACTGGCACCGTCCCTAGAAACAAATCATTGGAGCACGCAGGCCCTCACTGGACACGGAGACTTCCGGGCACGTCTCGAATCGCTCGGTCTCGTGGACAGTGACGCGTGCATATGTAGGAGTGGAACAGACACGGTGCAACACTTCTTGTTGGACTGTCCACTCTTTGACGCGCAGAGAGAGGCTCTGCGTGATTTAGTCTCCCAAAGCGAATGGCGATGGCCGGAGGCGGCACAATTCTTCGTGTCGAGCTCAGAGGTCTACGCAGCATTTGCTGAGTTTTGTTGCGAGTCCCTTTGGCTAAAGGGATTCGAATCGTAGATCGATAGGGAAAAGTCAGGATAGGAAAAGATCACTCAGCCGGGGAAGTCGGAGTCTTCGGTTATGAGAATGCGGATCCGTAATCTTCTCGGAAAAGCCGCGTCCTCGAATGATCTTCGCGTCGCGTAGTTTTAAGTTAGAGGTTAGAGGTTAATAGGTAGGTTTCCAAAACCCTTTTATCCAATGGCTTTTAAGTCATTTCCTTCACACCCATCCTAACCTAATCAAATTTTCCTCCCCAACTTCCGCCCATAACAGGGTCAGGGCGTGTATCCGGGTCGGGATACAGTGGACAGGCCTCCCCGTGGTTCCCCGTGGGCGCGTTGGTAAGCAAAGGGGTCACTGAGTCGGCTACAAGTGAGTGGACCGGCGGACTAGGTGGCCCTGAGGAAGGAATGGTGGGCTTGCAGGCGCGGCCAAACTGTCCATCCTGCGCATAAGATCCCGCAGGCGCTGCTGGATTTTTCCATCGCCCGTCTCGGGGCAACGTCGCTAGACAGTGGAGCCGTGGTTGTTTTTGTTGTGTTTGCCCGATAGGGCGAGGGAACAGGAGTGCGTCTTCTTCGGAGGGCGCGCTCTAACATTAACTGTCGTGTCTGTGTAGGGCGTTTACACACTTCCTCAGCCCGACAAATAATTGTTAGAAAACAACATCGATCACCAATTTCAAGTTTAAAAGTGCCCCGTGCCAAACTGATCGACTTGTTTTGAAATTAATCATAAGGTTTACCAGATAGGCCTGAAACGAAAAGGATTAAAATTAAAGTGACATACAAATACTTGGCGTGCCCGATCTGAAATAAAAATTTCCAAAAGATTATCAGAAATCATTATCAATATATTAATAAAAATATATGACTTATAATGCGACACGGGCACGCCAAGTATTTGTATGTCACTTTAATTTTAACAAGGTTTTTCGGCATCGAACGTTCTCGAATCAGGTGTTTGTCACGATTTTTCACTATAAGAATAACGCGATCACGCACCGAGCGGGTGACCGCGACGCTGTTTGTTCTCGCTCGTGTTTTGATTTTGGAGGTAATAGTTTGAATATAACGGCGACGTTCGCCGTTGAAATATAGACACGAAATTTAATGTTTCAATTTTGAACATACACTATATTATAAAGAGGTAAAGTTTGTTTGTTCCATTGTTCGGTGTAATCACAGAAACTACTGAACCAATTTGAAAGAATTTTTCATTGGTTGATAGCTTACTTAGATCTTCCTGAGTAACATAGGCTATATATCATTGCGCTGCAACGTCTAGGAGCCGAGCAGAAAAAAACGTGCGTGAAGTCGGAAAAAAATACGTTCACGCTCTATATTCTAATTTAACGTAAACAACTTTAACGTAAAAACTACACAACCGATTTTGATGAAACCTGTTTTTAGACATCTCAGTAGTTTTTAAGGATATGAATCATTACGCTACAATTCTAGGGAGCTGAGCAATAAATGAAAAAGTGGAGCAAGGTGTAAGAAAAATTGGTACAGGAGCGCGGTTTTTCGAAAATCCTGGCGTGCCCGTAAGAGATATATCGTTTTTGTGTACTAATGAAATGTAATATTAAACGTTTCCTACAAAAAAGTCAGCGGTAGCATATATCTAAAACTCATGTTTTATTGAAGAGTACATTTTATAATCTACAAAAATGTCCCTTACACCATCAGTCCAAAATTAATAGTTTGAAAGCAATCATCGATTATATTACGCTAAACTATTATCCCGGCCGCACGGGCGGAGACGTGTGCGATGAGGTGGTGGGGCAACCAATGAGCCTAGAACATCACATCGCGCCAGCACAGCGACACATCCGCGCGAGCCGGCAAGCGGATCAGACGAACGCGTAGCCATTCTCTTTTGTTTGATGCTTAGGACGGTTGTGCTGTTAGTGCTGTATTAACCATGCTCTTTATTGTTTGATGCTTAGGACGATTGTCCTGTTAGCACTGTACCAAGTTAAGTATTCAAATAACATTTATATATTATAGAAATTCTTTGCTGCGTAAATATTTTTTTTATTAGATACGTTTTTATAAATAGAAGGTTCATAATTTAGTTAAGTATGTAGGTACTTACTAAGATATAAAGATCCTTAGTACGTAAAAAAAACTTTCATTCAGCAAATTTCGTATAATTTTAATTATTAATGCTTATAATTATTACTTGAAACTATTCTTTGAAATTTAAAATGCCTAAAAGAAAATCACAGCTGTCTAAAAAAGCTTCTGTTGCCAAGCGTATGCATTTAAATAAGCTTAATGAAACAGAAGAAGCTCGGCTTTCTCAAAATAGATTAGTATGTTCTTCTCGACAAGCTATGGAAGATTCTGATAAAGGAGCAATACGTTTACAACAGTCAAGTTTGCGTATGTCTAGAAAAAGAAAACATGAATCGAGCGTCGAAAGATTACAACGTCTTACTGCGCAGACGATTCGCACTCAAGAAAATTGGAATCGGGAGTCGAGTGTCGAAAGGTCGTAGCGATTTACTGTCTAAAATATTCGCATTTCTGAGACTCGACAAAGAGAATCCAGTGTAGAATGTCGTCAGCGTCTTAATAAACAACGTGAACGTTCCGCTAACTCCAGAACACGAATTCGCATTAATTTACGCAATTCAAGATCCGCATTCTCATATGATCCGAACATTGATCATGCTAAACAAACGGATATACAAATAGATAAAATGGATAAAGTCTGTACAATTTGCCATGCGAAAAAATGGATTCAAGAACCAAACGGCCTTTGTTGTGTCGGAGGGAAGATAATGCTTTCAGAAATTTCAGGACCACCTCAACCGATTAAAGACCCCTTATTAGAATTACACCCATTATCAAAAAACTTTTTAAATAACATTAGACAATATAACATGATATTCCAGATGACGTATTTTGACGCTAAACAAGTCTGTGAGAATAATTTCATGCCCACTTTCAAGACCCAAGGGCAGATATATCATTTAATTGATAGTTTATTTCTGGCTCAAGGCAATAGTCCGCAATACCTACAAATATATTTCATTTCAGATTCTGATCAACTTTCACTGAGATCAAACATTGCTTCAAATTTGAAAATCAAATTAATCAATCAATGGCAAAGATTATTACATGAAAACAACATATACATTTGCAGCTTTAAATACAATTTTTAAAATATTTCTATAACTGCTATAATAGTTCTATTAAATAGTTCTATAACTGCTAAAATAGTTCTATTTACGATTAATAATTCACGTTGATCGCATCCCACAAAATGAACATAGAAGGCGTTACAATTCACCTACTACGAACGAAGTTGCTGTGCTATTAGTAGATGAAGACAAAGGTCCAAAAGATATTGTACTGCACCAAAGGGATGGGCAACTAAAAAGAGTCTCGGAACTACATCGCGCTTACGATCCTTTACAATATCTTTTGATGTTTATTACAGGAGAAGATGGTTACTATCTTACAATTCCACAGCAAAATTCCAGAAATAAAACCGTATCATGTATGCAGTTCTACGCATACAGATTAATGATCAGGTCAAATAGTTTCAATATCCTGCACTATTTTGGAAATTTATTTAGTCAGTATTGTGTCGATATGATGGCTAAAATGGTTACGGAAAGGTTGGACTTCATTCGAAGGAATCAATAAAAGTTACGAGCTAATAACTATATACATCTAAGAGATGCCATTAACCAGGACACAAACGTTGAAGCTGCTAATATTGGTCAATACGTGATATTACCTTCGTCATTTACCGGTTCTCCGCGTTACATGCATGAAAAAACTCAGGATGCTAAGATCTATGTCCGTAACCATGGCCGACCTGATTTGTTTATCACTTTCACATGTAATCCCGAGTGGCCAGAAATAAAAGAATTGTTTCCCGGACAGCGCTCTTTTGATCGACACGATATTATTTCAAGAGTGTTCCATTTAAAATTGAAAAAACTGTTGAAGTTGCTCACAAAAAATGAAATTTTTGGGACAACTAAATGTTACATGTACAGTGTTGAATGGCAAAAACGCGGATTACCCCATTATCATATTCTCATGTGGCTTGAATCAAAAATATAGCTAGACGAAATTGACAGTGTTATTACTGCAGAACTACCAGACAAGGAAACAGATCCCATTTTGTTTGATATTATTTAAAAAAATATGATCCATGGACCATGTGGAGAACATAATACAATATCTCCCTGCATGAAAAATGGAATATGTTCTAAAAGATATCCTCGCAGTTTTATTGCTGAGACTCAGACAGGAGACGATGGTTATCCAATATATCGGCGGAGGGATCCTGACCATGGTGGATATACTGCAACATTGAAAATTCGCAGAAAAACGGTAACTGTTGACAATAGATGGGTCATTCTCTACTCTCTCGTGTTATCTCGATATTTTGAAGCCCATATTAATGTGGAATATTGCCATCCAGGCCATAAAGTATATATGTAAATATGTAAAAGAAAGGCTCAGACCAAGCCATGTTTTCCGTACAAAACAGAAATGATGAAGTTGAAAACTATTTGAATGGACGTTATATAAGCACATTCGAAGCTATGTGGCGGTTATTACAGTTTCCCATTCATGAGAGATATCGAACAGTGGTGCACTTAGCAGTACATCTAGAAAATGGACATAAAGTGTACTTTACATCAAATAACATGCGCCAAGTAGCTGAAAATCCACTAAGAACTACACTTACAGCCTTTTTAGAATTGTGTAACTGAGATGACTTCGCAAAAATATTTCTCATATCATGAAGTCCCACAATATTACACGTGGGCCAATAACAAGTTTACTCGAAGGAAACAAGGGCAAGATGTCGAAGGAGGGTATCCCGGAGTAAAAAAAGACACTGCAATGGGACGAGTTTATAATATACATCCTAATCAATTAGAATGCCTTTACCTTCGGATGTTACTGCAACATGTCCATGGACCTACGTCATTTAAATCTTTAAGGATTGGAAATGGAAAAGTAAAAGAAACATACTAAGCGGCTTGCAGAGACAGGGGTCTTTTAGAAAGCGACGATAACTGGGAAAATACTCTAAGGGATGCAGCAGTTTCTCAATTTGCCCTTAAATTAAGAGAATTATTTGTTATTATATTATTATTTTGCCGGCCATCTGAACCACTAATCAGAATGCGTCATCAAAATCACGACTTTACTCTTCCATTCACAGAAAATATTTATAATGAAGGTTTGATTCAAATTGAAGACAAACTTTTAGAGTTGAATGACAAACACTTGACTGAAATCGGTTTACCTCCATCTAATCGTTTAAACAATAATCCTTTGAAAGCAACATTGAAACGACCATATGACAGTAATCAATTAAATGCTTACATCGAAGAAAATTACCCTAAGTTAGTGCCGGACCAACATCAAGCATTTAATATGATACTGGATAGCGTCGAACACAACAAAGGAAAGATATTTTTCATCAACGCTCCTGGAGGTACTGGCAAGACATTCCTCACAAATCTTATATTAGCCAAAGTTAGATCTTCCGGCAAAATGGCTTGTGAAGATTACTTGGATGCGTTCGCAGATAGGATGTCGAATGAAAGGTAGAATGCACGTTTCTAGGTATCAACAATAAATATATTCTGCTAATTATATGTACAAGTCTAGTGACAGGATTTCTCCTGCCACGAGATACTGGGCCTGGTGTGCGTCCAGTTAAGTCTAGGCGTCGCCGGCTTGGTGGAGTTGCGGCGCTTCGCTTTCGAGGCCTTCGGAGGTGTCGGTGTCGCCTCCGTCTGTGTTGCGGCCGTTCTCGTAGTCTTTTCCCAGTCGGAGTCGGAAGATTGAGTCGACTGCTCCTGGATCGCCGAGGAATGGTGCTGAGTACCCCTGTGCACTCGGCTGTGAGGCTGAGTCTGCGTTGCCTGCTCCTGGTGGTCGCTCCTCCTAGGAGGAGTTAGCGCCGGTGGTGATATGCACGCTGGGACTATTCCGGGATAGGACGGCGAGGTGTAACGCCTAATCCGGATGTCCCAGGTGGTCAGGAGACTCCGCGGAGGCCTGGTGAGATGTGCAGGGGATAGCTCCAGCGGGTGCATCTTCCACGGCAGCAGAGACCAATGCTTTCCAATCGTTTCTCTGGCCGTTCGTTTGATCGTTTGTTGTCAGCGTTATCCTCGTCCGCTCTCTGCCTCAGGTCGGCCCCCGGTGAACGGGGCGGCGGTCTTGAAGACTGACCTGTGGATTTGCTGACTAACAGCGTTTGGCCGCTCTAGGCGGTTATCAAAAAGTCATACCCACGGATCAATTGCTTGCGCTCTCGAAAGCGTGACCCGACTGATATGCCTTGCCGTCTCGCTGCCTTATGTACCGTTATTGATGGTATTCTGATAGCAAGATCGCGATCTTCCCAAATCGCCGCCTCGCGGCTAGGTATTCGGCTACCTGAGCCGCTGTGCACGTGTTTATCGCGTGCTCTATGTCGTGAGCGTTGCGCGTGATAAGCGCGTGGTCCTTGCTGTGCGCGCGGCACGTGATTAGCGCGTGGACCTTCGTTTCCCGCGAGTACTTGGCGCGCCCTATATGGCATGCGCTTATACTTGGTGGTGGATTATCCGCCACAGGCTCTAGCAGTTGCTTCGTCAGGTATAGCAGCAACGTTACTAAGTGGTGGAAAAACGGCACATTTCACTTTCAACTTACCTCTAAACGTATCTGCACAGCAGGAACCTCTTTGCTCCGTAAGTAAAAATGGATCACTTGGTAAAGTATTACAAGAGGTCTCTTTAATTATCTCTGATGAATGTACAATGAGACATAGGGCACAAATAGAAGCGGTCAATCGAACACTCCAAGACTTGAGACATTGTAACAAATTAATGGGTGGCGTAACTTTTGTTTTCGCAGGCGACTTTCGCCAGACATTGCCTATAATTGTAAGGGAAACTCGCGCTGGTATTGTCAAAGCATGTTTGAAATCCTCGGCAATGTGGAGTACGATTCGGACACTTAATTTGCGAACCAATATGAGAGCCCATTTAGGAGGAGGAGATAATGATTTCCTTACACAGTTACTGCACCTCGGCGACGGCAATATTCCTAATAATAATGGCTTTATAGAAATTGATCAAAAACTAGGACATGTCGTAAATAGTACAACTGAATTAATTATGAAAATCTACCCAAATGTCGAACGTTTATTGCAGAGAAACTACAAATGGTTATGTGAAAGAGCCATTGTATCTCCAAGAAACGAATCTGTCAACGTAATTAACGATATCATTTTGAAAAAAATCCCAGGGGATAGTAAAGAGTACAAATTGATCGACACTGTGGTTAACGTGGAAGATACAGTGCATTATCCCCAAGAATTTTTGAATTCTTTAAATCCGTCTGGTCTTCCACCACACCGTCTGATTTTGAAGATTGGCATTCCAATCATGTTGTTGCGCAATTTACATCCACCGAACTTATGTAATGATACCAGACTTCAAATCAAAGAATTGCGTAACAACATCATTGAAGTCATTATATGGCACCGTCATTATAACCGGCCCCGTAGAAGGACAGTTAGCACATATTTCGCGCATCCCGATGATCCCAACTGACCTGCTCTTTTCCTTGAAACGTTTACAATTTCCAGTGAGTTTCTTTTGCGCTAACCATCAATAAATCACAGGGACAAACTTTCAAATTTGTGGGAATAGATTTAAGAAAAGAGTGTTTTTCACATGGCCAACTATACGATGGTTTATCTAAAGTAGGAAACTCTGAAAATCAATATATTTTGATACCATAAGGAAATAAAACAAAAGATATAGTATATTCAGAACTCCTATAGTAGGTCTATACGTACATACTTTATTAGTAGTTTAAGTATAGTATAAGAATAATAAAAACATAACTTTAAATAAATAAAAACAAAACTAATCACAATAAAATAAAAATAAAAAAAAACAAAAAACCTAAAAACTTAGAAACAAAGATAGAAAACACAAGAAAGCCCTTTTTTATAGGGCAGCAATAAAGTACATAAAAAGGACATCTTTATACAATTATTCTCTTTATGAGTTGTGAACTTCATTTAAGTAATTAAAAAATGACATTGACACATCGTAGCCAAGTTCACACAAGATCAACTATAATTTTATTATATCTGTCCAAAACTTTTATAGATGTTTTCAATACACGTTACAGTTATTTCGTTCAAAATATTGTGGTAGAATTACATTTGAATTTGTAATAAGTTTATGACATTTGTTTCATTTATTACAGAATTGGAATCTACACTATATTATAAAGAGGTAAAGTTTGTTTGTTCCATTGTTCGGAGTAATCTCAGAAACACTATTGAACCGATTTGGAAAAATCTTTCACTGGTGGATAGCTTATGTAAGATCTTCCTAAGTAACATAGGCTATATATCATCGCGCTGCAACGTCTAGGAGCCGAAAGAAAGTAATAAGAAGCATGTATGTGCCGAGCGCGCGAAGCGCGCGAGGAACAAACGCCATCTATTATATATACAGGGTGTCCGACGTCAATCACATCACCGATCGTGTGCAGGTAGAGCAGGTAAAACTGAAGAGAAAAGTCCTGTACCACTTTGCTATTTTCGCAATAATTTTTGAGAAATTAATTATAAAAGATCGGCCAATGCGCGCGAATATTAGCGCGTAGCGAGAATGGACGGCCCACGCGCCATCGCGGTAACTACGCGCGCTACGAAACGAAGGAGGAGCGAGAGGAGCGGATAGCAACGTTTACTACATACGAGCGTCGCGGAACATTGGATTCTCCTATCGAAGATAAGAAATATTATTATGCTATCATTTCCGCACCACCTTGCGGTAGATAGCACGGCGCAATTTTTTTTAAGTGGTATCCCCAATAGGTCTAATCCACTCTCATATTTTAATGGCTAAAATTGCTCAAAATGTTCTCCTTGTACTCTCAAGCAAAATTCGGCCTTTCTAATTGTAACGGTTCACCTTTCCCGTACGCCGCGGATCAAGGCTCGTCGGTGCCAGGATTCGGGAGAAGGGGGAAACTCCAACTTACTTTACCTCGGTATAAGCGGTTTAAATAATTAGGTTTATTAAGCGGTTATTATAAAAGATATTTAACACAGAAAGCTATGCGAAGCAACATGCGGGAACGGTGCGTACAGAGCCTCGCGCGTGAGCGGTTGTTATTCACAGGGTGACGAGCAAGCACGGTTCGTACAGAGTTTCGCGCGTGAGCGGTTGGTGCGCGGGGAGCTCGGGAATCGAGCGTGGCTCAAGCGGCCGTGTTCGGCAATCGCGGTGTTCGCATGCAAATAAGCTCTGATTATTCCGTGAGGTACAGTATAGATCTTAAACACTACGGGGTGTCGCGTGGCCTTCAATGTAGTTCCAACTGCCTGGCGGCCTTATCCTTAAAAGGACGGGGCGTCGGCGTTCTCAGCGTTCTATCCTTAAAAGGACTGACGCTCCTTAGTAGTCTGAAGGCCGTGTGTGAATGTGGAATCGGCGCGACACTTGGTGGGAATCCTAATGTCTAATTAACTCTACAGCCAGAATGCGCGGTATGTACAGGGCGGTCTTACAATACGGACAGGTCGCGGTATATACAATGCGGTCTTACAATATGAACAGGTCGCGGTATATACAAACGGTGCTAGAGTCTATCAGGACGCGGAGACCGGAGCGGTCTTACTGGTTACGGTATATGTACAACGGTCTTACAAGACGGACAGGTCGCGGCATATGTACAGAAAGATACACGGAGACCAAAGTGGTCTTACGGTGGCAAAGGTCGCGGTATATACGAACGGTACGCGGGGCGCGGTACGGTCTTATGAACTAAGAGTGCGCCGTCCCAGCAACCGGGAAGCCCGGCATAACCACGGGTAGCCCGTGACCTGGTTTAACGCGAAGGATCGAGAATGCGCCGTCCCAGCAACCGGGAAGCCCGGCATAACCACGGGTAGCCCGTGACCTGGTTTAACGCGGGGTAGGATGCGCCGTCCCAGCAACCGGGAAGCCCGGCATAACCACGGGTAGCCCGTGACCTGGTGTAACGCTAGGTATCAGGATGCGCCGTCCCAGCAACCGGGTAACCCGGCGTAACTACGGGTAGCCCGTAGCCTGGTGTAACGCAGTATAGGTTTCGGATCAGGAGTTGTACTAGGTAGGACTCAGGATCGGGAACTGGTAACGCTACGCTCGCCGGAGCGCCTTATATACCGGCGGCCGGCCTCCCACTCGCGCGAATCCACGTATGGTGGGGTGGTCCCTACGGTGGGGCCGCGACACGGGTGTGGGAGCTTAGGGACGCCATAAGCGCCGAGCCTCGAAAAGCGCGCGGTCGATCGGCCCGCTAGGCCGTTAGTAACGGTATCGTTACATAATAATATCGCGCGTCGCGTGGTATGCCATTTCCGGCGTGATAGTACCGAAAGCTGTGAGAATTGCTTCTCGTATCTCAGCTTCTGTGCTATCACGCTTATCCTCGATCAAATTTTTGATTTAACTCCATATGAAATAATCAAGTACGTTGAAATCTAATGACTGCGCCAAATAATTGAGTCACTACGTCCTATCCATCTTTCGAGATAATGTACGTTTAAAAATTTGCGAATCTATCGAGAGAAACGTGCAGGAGCATCGTCATGCTGGAAAATCTCTTATGCGAAGAGGAACATCTTCGAGAAGAGCAACTCATTTTGTAGAAAATTTATATATACCTTTTCATTTAAACGAGATGAGAAATAAGAATTGATCTGAAAATTGCCAAAATAAAGTTATTAAAGCTGCGAAATTAAATTTTTTAACTTACTAACAATGAAAAGATCTATTTAAAACTTGATCCGCTATTATTCCTGCCCACGTTTATTGACCATCGATATTGATATGCGCACTGACAATTAATAGCGTGTGGGTTTACTTTTTATCAATTTAAGAAGTTACAGTTAAATACGCTGTTCGGTGCAAAAGTCGCTTCGTTCGTACATAATATGGGGGAAAAAATTATTCCGCCGATATTGAGCGAAATATATTTCACCGTTAATATTTGCTACAAATAACGCAAACATTAAATAAAGATAATAATATCTTCGTTAAAGTAGATGCTCTGTTTATGATCTCCCGCTAAAAGTTGCTGCATTCGCTGATAATGATACAGGTGCAACCCGTTGTCGCATAGAGTACGGTGCACCACGTATTGCGAGAGACCGAGCATCCGAACCACCGAAACGCACGCTTTCTTCTCAAACGCTCTCATGATTCTCTCTTCATCGTCCACGCGATGCATACCAGCATTTTGCCGATTCAATAGAAGAACTTCTGTTTCTCTGGTGCATCGGATAAATTTCAAAATTATTCAGAATGTCACTCATGCCCGAAAAATCGCTCCGCATAAAGACGAGCCGCGGCACAAGAGTTTGAAAGAATACGTTCGTAAAAATTTAACAACGTTCATTTATTATCGGTTTTCTTTTGTCCTCGTTATTTGTAGCTCCGCAACAATAAGTGCCCAGTATCCGCCGTGCATGTTTCGTGAAATATCTTTCAAGAAATTAAAATAATGGCAGAGTATACTGCTAATGAGTATACTGACATTATTATTATGTTCGGATTAGCCGGAGAAAACGCTCGTGCCGCGGCTCGTCTATATGCAGAGCGATTTCCCGCGCGTGAGCGACATCCTGACAATAACGTCATTTTCAGATGTATTCGACGCGCGAGAGAAACGGGAACTCTTTTATTGGATCGGCGAAACCATGGTGTACTAGTGCATCGTGTGGACAATGAAGAAAGAATTTTGAGAGCGTTTGAGGAGAATCCCCGGAATAGCGTGCGCCGTGTGGCCCAGATGCTAGGTCTCTTGCGATACGTGGTGCACCGTACTCTACGCCAGAACGGATTGCACCCGTATCATTACCAGCGGGTGTAGCAACTTTTACCGGGAGATCGTGAACAACGCAAGTAGTGTATCTAGGCCGGTTCTAACCCAGGTCCTCTGAGAGGGGCAAGGGGAAACTGGCGCGGGGCGTATGACGTCACGCGGGGGACCGCGGCGAAACCGGTAGGCGAGGGGTCCGCGGAGAGGGGGAGGGGGAACCGCGTCCTAACCGGTAGGCGAGGGGTCCGCGGAGAGGGGGAGGGGGACCGCGTCCTAACCGATAGGCGAGGGACCCGCTAACCTAACCGGCAGGCGAGGCGTCCGCGAGTAGGTGTGAGAGAGATAGCGCTAATAATATTCTATGGGCGTGGGAGAAGGATAGCGCGAGGCGTCCATATGAGCGTAAGACAAGGATAGCGTTTGCATGCACGTTGGAGAGAGATGGCGCGAGGCATGCACTTGGGAGAGAGATAGCGCGAAGCATGCACTTGGGAGAGAGAGAGAGAGAGAGAGAGAGAGATAGCGCGAGGCATGCACGTGGATGATACGGCGTTCGCAAGGCGGTGCGAGAAGGATAGCGCGAGGCATGCACGCGTGTAGGAGAAGGATAGCGCGAGCAGGGAAGGGAAGCGAAAGAAATACATAATCATTTTTTCATTTTAACACATTTATTTATGTTAAAATACATCACCTCGTCTCAAGGTTTCAGACAAAAGTTCTTCCACAGCATACGCTAATAGTTCACAATCTATGACAGATGTTTTATCATAGACATCGCGCAAGATTTTAATAGCATCATCTTTTTCACCAAACATATTACCTTGCAAATTAACGACAAGTCGATCGAAACTCTCATTTACGGCTTTTATATTCTCACACAGTTTCAAATATTCATGATTAACACAATGTTCGAGTTCGAATAAAAAAAATATAGTTGACGGTTTCATGTACAAGCAAGAATCGCGTAACATAAGTTTCATAATACTCGCATTGTGTATTTTAACAATCTCAATTGATAAATCGTAAATCCATATTGGTGCATGATTAGGCGTTTGTACAAGCTGTTCAACGTCCGCTCGTTTCAGTATTAGCGA